>JAXIVJ010001012.1:0-145000 GCA_036785665.1 Chirona hameri
ATTGCATTGTTGTTAGTCGAAAATATGCGACAAATGTTTAGAAATTGGTGGTGAAATCGCTCCTTAGCGAAACCTGCTCCTGACTAGATTGGGTGATCTCCACATATTTGGATATTTTTCGTGGATTTGTATTGCTACACTTATCGAATTCTTATAATACAATCAGGGGCGCCAGGTGGGGGGGGGGAGGGCAAGTGGGGTAATCCCCCCCCCCTTACGGGTCACAGGGGGCCCTAGCGAGATTGGTCCAGATATCATTTGCATTAGCTAAATGGCTTTGAAAAAGCCACAGATGAGTCCTCAAACCAGGCGAGTCACTCTGGTGCATGTCAAGGGCCCTCAGAGACACTGCAGGGCTTTCGAAGCTAACCCAGGGGGCCTCTTGGGCATGTCCAGGGGCCCATTGAGCCCACACAGGGGCCCAAAAAACCTGCCCAGAGGCCTCTCGAGCATGTCCAGGGGCCCGTTGAGCCCAATTAGGAGCCCAAAAACCTGTCCAGGGGCCTCTTGAGCATGTCCAGGGGCCATTGAGTCTGTTCACGGGCCTTTCGAGCCTGCCAATGGGATAATTAGAGTCTCTGTTCAGGGGCCTCTCGAACATGACCAGGGGCTCATTGAGTCTGTTCAGAGCCTCTGGAACCTGCCCAGGGGCCCATTATAGTCAGTCCAGGGGCCCATCGAGTCTGTTCAGGGGCCCTTCGAACCTGCCCATGGCCTCATTAGAGCCTACCCAGGGCCCATTGACTCAGTTCAGGGACTTCTCGAAGCTGCCAAGGGCCATTATTACCCAGGGGCCTCTCGAGCTTACCCAGGGCCATTAAGTTTGTTCAAAGGCCTGTTGCACCTGCCTAGAATTCCGGGAAGAAATGCGAAATTGGGGGTAGATAAGTTCCGCTAAAAACGGTTTGCCCCCCCTCCCAACGGCCGGCAGGATCCGCCCTTGCTTAAGCGTTAGTTCCCAACGTGAAACAGCTCTAAAAGCTGGAGTTAAACAGGCATACCAGGGACGGCGACCCCGGTCACCATCCTTCGCCGGCCGCAGGCGGTCACGTGACCGGGTGTTTCAGCCCGGGCCGTTCGAGCGCGAAGCCGGCGGGTCGTGCCGCAACCACCACCACCACCGCCGCCAAAGGGAAGCCGGCGTTGTTTGTCGGCACGCGCTGCTCCTGAACTAGACAATGTCGGCAGAATTTCATACATTTGATGCGACATTTTTACCACATTTTGGGGACAACGTTTTGGTGCAAATTTTCAGTCACATTAACCGAGTAGTTGCGAAGAACTAAACCTCTGAAACCATGGCTTGGGGCCAGAGGGGCCCTCTATAGGTCAGAATGGGCCCTTCGAGGACGAGGTCGGCTGTCCGTAGGCCAGAGTGGGTCTCTGAATGCTGGTGTGGGCCCTCTTAAGGCTGAATTGGGTCTCTTAAAGGGAATGCTTCCCCTTTGTATTGGTTTTGAACTTAGATAGCCATTATCTTTGGCCGTTATTTAAATATCGAAAATACTTTGGCCATTTTCCCCAAAATTTAGCCGTTTTTAAGCAATTTAATTTCTCATTTGCAAAATGGGGTCTAGGCTAGTGCCGCCGCTGATTGATTGACAGCCACTTTGTTAGTCAATCCCACTCTGTCAGCCAATCAGCGGCGGTCTATAGCTCAAGTCATCATCCCAAATTTAAAAACTTAATTTGTATAAAGTTAAGTGACTTTTCGAGAGAGAAAAAATATCACCATCGTTTTCAGCAGCACTTACTTCATATTTTCGACTACAAGCCAGACTTGTCAATGATTCATATTTGTCATGAGTCGATTCACAGTGATTCACGGACCATAATGAATGATTCAATCATGATTCAATCACTCAACATTACCATAATGAATGATTGAATCATGATTCAATCACTCAACATTACCATAATGAATGATTCAATCATGATTCAATCACTCAACATTACCATAATGAATGATTCAATCTTGATTCAATCACTCAACATTAAAGGGAAGTGTCGACTCCTTTGTCTAACTACTTTTATTTGGAATGTGCGACTACGATTTTATGAGCGTGATAGAGAGGTCATGCTCTACCTGTGTGCCAATTTGCATGCACATCAGAATAGTCTGCTGTTTGACCTTAAACATATGACCTGCTCTAAATCCTTTGATTTTGAATGTGCGACTCTAAGATTTCATGAGCGTGATAAGGGGAGCGTGAGCGTGTGAGCGTGATGTGTTCTACCAGTGTGCTAATTTGCATGCAAATCGGAATAGTCCGCTGTTTGACCTTAAACCTATCTGACCTGCTCTAACTCCTTTGATTTTGAATGTGCGACTCTAGGATTGTACCAGAATGATCACTAGGTCGTGATCTATCGGTGTACCAATTTTGAAACCAATCCAAATAATCTGCGAATGTATTTCCGAATGTGAATGTGAATGTGAGCCAATTGGACACGCGTGTTGTTTATTTTGATTATAAAATGATATTTATAATACTTATTATAATTGCAAATTCCAAGTTCCAAAAGCATTAATGACTTTACGTTTCACTTTTTTAAGCGAATAGAACATTTATTTTGATTTTGCATTAGGTATTATTTTTTATAAAGCATGATATGGAATAAAGCGGCGCCGATGCGACAGTGATATTTGGGACATGCGGAGGTCATGCAAATGTTTGTTTATGATTTAGTTTTTGATATGGTATAGCCTAGAAATTAGGAAAAGGTGGGTACCTTTTGATAATTTTTCGTGTGAAAAAGGTGTGCGTGTACTGTGTGGTTTATGAACCAAAGTATGAGTTAGTTACCTTTTCTAAGTATTTAGGTACCTACCCCTAACCCTACCAGTTCCAAGGTATTCACCTAGTTAGGGCTGATTGAACAGTGGCTTTGTGCCCACTGGAGTTGGACACAAAGCCTCGCTTTCTTTACGCATATATGAATTAAAGGCTACAGCTCAGGACACAGAGCTCATATAATTGGCCATTAAGTGCCTGGTTTGTCCACAGGGCACAGATGAATGCTGGGCCGCTGGCATATTTTGTGGACAGTTTATGCTGTTCGACCAAAAACAAATTATTCTTTGAGCAATGAATGATTCAATCAGCCTATTTTCTCTGTATGAATGATTCAATCAGTGACTCACAACAGGTTTGCGCATGAAGTGAATCGATTCATGAGTCATTCATTTGAAATAAGAATGATTCAATCAAAAGTAGTCGATTCACATTGAATCATTGACAAGTCTGCTACAACCAGCGTATATTTGACAACTTTCAGAAGGGTGAAACATTCCCTTTAAAACTAGAATGGGTCTTCACACACCAGAATAGACCACTGCCAATTAGCCCTGTATAGACATACAGGGTCTAAACGTTGGCCATTGCTCCATTGTGTCGTTGACATATTACTGTATAGGCAGTTTCCGTGGCTTTCAAAGGAACCTGCACCTTGGGCAAAAACGGAAGGGAATTAGTTTCGCGTCACTGCCATCGGCTATCCCTTGCGGCTATGGGACTATCGAGGCTCAAGGGGGAGGCCATTGTCCCAGTCCCCCCCTCTGGATGACGTCACTGCATGCGTCTCGACCCGGGGGGGGGGGGGGCGCAAGTTGTTTGGTAGTCGTGACATCACCATGGCAGTCGAATCCCACTCCACAGTGTTAAGGCAATGCAAAGTGGCTTGTTAGTTACCCAGGGGCGTAGCCAACATTTTTCGGGACAGGTGCATCCGGTCAGGGGGGCCCGTCACAGTGAGGGGGGGGGGGCAGTCCCCATAAATATCCGAAACGGCATTTGGGCTCATTCCAGGCCCTGAGAGTCAGGCACGTATCCAGGATTTCGTCCAGGGGGGGGGGGGGGCGCCTCGAAAGGGCCCCCTTCCAGAGCGCTGAAAGGGCCCCTTCCCAAGCGTTGAAAGGGCCAAACAAAACGGATGAAAAGGCACGTTACACGGATGGAAAATGCAGTATGACAGGTATGGCATGGGCCATACCAGCTTTTAAGAGCTGGAGTTAGCAAACTGGCATATCAACTTTGGAACCAGCTACACCAATTTGGAATCAGCTATACCAACTTAAGATATTTTTTAAGCTCAAGACCTGGAACTCTTAAGCAAATTGCGCCACGGAGCGGCGCGAAAATTTTGAGTGTTATGACCTAAATATTTCTCGTCATTCTCATCAATGCGTCGCATTGCGAATGGTGCGGACCTCTAAACATGTTGTTTTGCGTTTAAAAGTGCGGTAAAACAGTGCTAAAATGAACTATTTTGGCCAATTATATAGGAAAGTAGCAACATAACGCATAAATGCACCGAGAAACGGCCCGTTATTTCTATTACCCGCATATAATTGAATTTGTAGTTAAATTGCGCCGTGGAGCGGCGCAAAAAAAATGAGTTTGATTCCCTGGACAACTGCATTCTTACTGTTGAAAGGCCCAGAGTCCCTTCAGATCGTCTAGGGGCCCCTCCGACCTTTTCAACACCCTTCTGACCTGTTCAGAGACTCAACTGGGATCCGCGGAAAGACATGATATATATTAACGAAAAGTGGGTGATATATATTAAATACAAAGAGGGCTTACTCTACAAGACACATTTAAATCGGAGCTTGCGGGCATATTGTAACACCCTTTGTTAGCGATTAAGAGGCATTCGGTAACATGTCATTGCTCGTCTTAAAGACGAGCAATGACCTGTTACCGAATGCTTCTTAATCGCTGACGAAGGGTGTTACAATGTACCCGAAAGCTCCGACTTTAATCGTTTCTTGTGGAGTAAGTCCTCTTTGTAATTAATCTTCATCTGGGAGCTCTACGTGCTTTGGACCCTTCCGGTCCCACCAGGGACTTCTCTGACCTTCCAAGAAGACCCTATTATGTGTCAAGGGGCCATTCGGCCTGTTCAGAGGTCCTTCCGACCTGGCCAGGGACTGAACTGGCTGCTTTGTCACCCTGCGGACATGCTCAGGGGCCCCTCAGACCTGCCCAGGGGCCCCTCCAGTCTGGCTAGGAACTCATCCAGCATGTTCAAGGGCCCTTCCGACTGGCCCAGGGACCGTTTCGGTCTAGCTAGGGGCCCCTTTGACTTGCCCAGGAGCCCCTCCGATCTGCCCAGCGACTCTTTTGGTCGGACTGCGTTGGCTGCTTTGTCGCCCTGCCGACATGTTCAAGGGGCCCTTCGACCTGCCCTGGGGCCCCTCCGTGCTGGCTAGGGGTCAATTTGGCATGTTCGGGGGCCCTTCTTACCCACCCAGGGGCCCTTTCGGTCTGGTCAGCCCCCCCCCCCCCGATCTGCACAGGGGCATTTCGAACTTTCCGGGGCCCCTCTGGTCTATCCAGGGACCCTCCAGCCTTTAAAGGGGCCCTTCCCACCTGGCAAGGGACTACGCTGGCTGCTTTGTCGCCTTGTGACATGCTCCGAGGGCCCTCCGACCTGCCCTGGGACCCCTCCGTGCTGACTGGGAGCCCATTCGGTATGTCTAGGGGCCGTCCTGACCCACCTAGGGGCCCTTTCGGTCTGGTCGGGGGCCTCTTTGATCTGCATAGGGCCCTTTGAACTTCCTAGGGGCCCTCTGGGTCTGTCCAAGGGCTCTCCAACCTGCCCAGGGGCCCTTATGACGTGGCAAGGGACTGTGCGGGCTGCTGTGTCGCCCTGCCGACATGCTCAGGGGCCTCTCGACCTACCCAGGGGCCTCTCAACCTACCCAGGGGCCCCTCTGTGCTGGCTAGGGGCCCATTCGACGTATTCAGGGGCCTCTGACCCGCTCAGGGGCCCTTTCGGTCTGACCAGGGGCCCCTCTGTCATGCACAGGGCTCTTTTGAACGTCCAAGGAGCTCTCTGGTCTTTCAGAGAGGGGCCTGGTGGCCCTAAAGGGCCTCTGAAGTGCTCTAAACTCTTTAAAGACCACGCTTCGCGTGGTAAAGAGCCCATAAAACCGCGCTTCCGGCCGGCCGCGCTTCCGGCATAAAACCGGCCCTTTTCGGGGCGCCGAAAAGGGCCTTCCTGGCCAACAGGGTAGGGGGGGGGGGGGCGCCCCCCCTTAGCTACGTGCCTGCTGAGAGGGCTCACGAAAGGGTTCTTCCTCCTCATCATAGGGCTCTCTGACATACTAGGAAGGTCCTTGTATTGTGTGAGAGGGCTTTGGATCCGCTTCTCTCATGGTATTTTACAACAACATAAAATGACGGCCGCCAGGCCGTGATTACAGCCGGGCATAGGGGGCCCGGCAAATCTCCCGGGTGCAGGAACACCATTCGCACCCCCTGGCTACGCCTCTGTAGCTACCCCCTTTAATTTGTTATCTAAGAGAGATGGATACAAATATTTATGCTCAATGGGAAGCTCGTTTCTTCAATATTCCTGGAATGGCCTCCAATTTTACCTGAGACACTCCAATCGTCCACAATTATCGGTCGAGTGGAGGCATGTTCCGCCCGCACGGCGCGCCGGAGCGGGGGTGCGCTGTCAAAGGCTGTACACCGCCGCCGCCGCGCCGGCCGCATGTTGGTGAGAACCACTGCGACGCCTTGCCAGAGACTGTACCACCGCGGGGCGGGCCGGCCGCCGCCGCCGGCCGGCCGTCCCGGCGGCGGCCTGGTGTTTCGAAATTTCCGGCCTGAATGCAAACTCTGTTACAGCTGACTAATTGTGATGTAGCGTTTAAATGGTGTTTATATACATTTTTCCAATAAGATTGATGTACTAATGAACTTTAAATATAATTTTCATTGGAATACACATAAAATTGTATTAAATATATTTCGTTTTCTTTACAGATATTTTCCGATGTGATTACCATATCCTACTATATAGTTGAAATTCTAGAAGAAAATGAGAACTATTCCAAAAACATACCATAAATAGTTGATGTGGTAATATAGTTAGTTTATTATAGTTTGAACCAGGCGTGACGTAGCCATGGCAGTCGCCAAACTTGAACATACTCACAAGTACTCTGTCTCGATCGCTCGCCGCCACCCGCGCACCAATCGCAAACCGTTCCTGACAGTGACGTCACGTCAGTCGCTCCGCCCCCTGAACCGGTCCTATTGGCCAAGGCTATAGAACAACAGATTGTCTCGTTTCTACGTCACCAACTTCTCACTAGATTCTAGGTTTTATACCACATGTTTTTAGTATATCCCCAGTGCATCAAAATGTATCAATTATATTCTTACAAAAACAGACAAATGCTGGCGTACTGAATTAAAAGAGTGAAATAATAACATAACTAAATTTCCATTTTATTTTAATTGTTGCAAAATAGTGAGGCAGACATTGAATATTTCAAACATTGTAGTTTATACTAAGACATCAACCATGTTTACCAGTTGTTGGATTAGTTGAGTCGCGGTGGTTGCCATGGTAACAAAAGCCTGCATGGGACCTTCGCTTCCGCGGGTGCGCTGAATGGCGGTATTGACGCACCGTTAATAAAGGTGAAATCTGACGTTTATTACCGTCAGATAAGCTGAAAGTGACCCCTATTGTAAGGCGTGCAGGGTTCCATAAAACAATTTGTTGGGCAAAAATTTGACTCAATTTTGTCAAAACGACCACAGATTTGAATAGGCAAGGCCTTTGACATCATATTTATGCATCATCTGCTCAACGAACTATTCTAGAAATGCTTGAAATTGCAACCCGAATACCACCTATTTTCCCATAGGCCACCATGCTAAGGCCGGCTCGCTGTAGAATTGGTGACGTCACGGGTCAAGTGTTACCAGGCCTGTTCACGGGGTCTGCGGCCGCCGTGGCTCCCGCGGCCAGGAGGCGGAGCTTAATTTGAACAACTTTGAACACTTTTGCGGCTGCTGATGGCATCCGATAAATGACGTGGGTAGCGTTCGCAACGAATAGGCAATTTCATGAAAACCCTCAATGTTTTTCAAAACCACTCAACTACATGAATATCTACGAGTCACTACGAGTTGTAATTTTTGGTCAAACAACCGCCAGTGAGCCGCGATATCAACAAAACAGTGAGCAACCATTGTCAGACGCGCGCCATTTATGTCGAAGCTCTTTTGTGGCTGCTCCCGAGCGACCGCAAGAGCCGCAGAACGGAGAGTCTCTCCTGCCGGATCTGCTCTTTCGTGATTGGCTGACGATTAAGCCCCGCCCTCTTGGCCGCGGGAGCCGCGGCAGCCGCAGACCCCGTGAACAGGCCTCAGAGGTGACGGCAGCCGTTACGAGTCGGACGTGCCGGACTCGCTCGCTCACATTGTGGTCTCACGCGCGTGCGTTCTCACCTGCGGTGCATTGTATTCAATAGAGAACTACAGATCTTCCGAAAGGTTAGTCCCGGATTTCTGATGCCCTCCCTGCTCGGTCAGCAGTACTTCCCCTCCACGTGTCCCGGCCGGGGGCCCGCTGACCGACTGTCGTTGCTGGTCCGGTGCGTGCGGCCGCACTCACTCGGCATTGGCCAGCGTCCGGCGGCTGCTCGTGTCACTCGCCAGCACAGCGGCATGCTACTGTCCTAAGACCGCGGGGAGGGTGGTCTCCGTGTACCTTTTCTGTGTCTGTGTCACGCTCCACATGTGTCGGGACGCCCTCGCATAGATTCACCAAATATCACGGCTGTCACTATTCCGATTGTTTCTAGGCATAGTTCGTCCATTATGTGAATGGAGCCGTCCTGAAGACTGCACGTTCAAAACGTTTGAAATTGATTGAAATTCTGGTCTGTCTCAGAGCAGTCATCTTTGTAACATTGGATGAGTGATTGCCAAACATAATTAAAAAGGTATTCAACACTAGGTATGCATCAGTATTTGGTATGCTATATACACCAAATAGCAGGCCTCCTATGCATTTACGATTCTTTAGCGCCCTAGTAGGTTTTGAAATTACAAATACATTTTGTTTTTCCTTCCCTTTTATTCAAAGCGATAGGTAGGTAGCCTACGTACTTATCATATAATGTATACTTTACTGGACCTAAGCGACCAAATCGACTGGGAACCAAATCTCTCCCCTTTTGGGGTAGATTTGGTCGCCTCTTTGGAAGGCTTAAATCCTTACCTATTCATTGTACGATATTTTTCTGGATCAGGGACGTCTTGCTTATACATTTTTGAATGTATTCCAAATCGAGCAAATACCGAAATTCTTTCAATTTAAGCTTTTATGACCCAAAATGTTGGGGCATGTTCCAACTTAGGAACTTTTGGGTACGTATTGCAGTCTAACTTAGTCAAAAGCTAGGTATGGTCTCTGAAAAACCTACAGGGTCCTCTTTGGGCTTGGTTTGATCCAAATTACTTTTGTTAAAAGCTCAGTTTAAAATGTTAAGGATTAGGTGACTTTATCCCAAATGTTCTGTAATACACTACGATTCTTCCTTACCTTGGTTTTTCAACTTGCCCAAAAGTTGAAACTATTTATTTATAATCATATCCTTTCTGTTTTTTGTTTTATATAAAATAAATAAAAGTAGAGCAAATGACGGCAAAGCAAGTGCACTAAACAGTTTTGAAATCCATTAACTCAAGAAGTTATTAAGGTTTACAAATTAACCTAAACAACCAAATCTGTAATGTTGTGAACCTAAGTGACCAAATCTACCCCCCAAAAATGGAGTCTTCGATTACTCCCGATCTAAGCAACATTTAAGTTCGGAGAAGAGTTTCCGATAGCTCTCATCGAGTAGAACACGAATCTGTTGAAGTTTAGAATGGAACATAGTTTTTAAAAAAAGTTTCACTTTTGACATTTCACTTTTGGATGTTTTTGGTGTAAGTGTTCCTTGTTTTGCTGGCAGTTTGCTTATTATTGATCGAATCTTTAAGTTTTTGGAACTAAACCTAAGTGACCAAATCTACCCTTTTGGGGACCAAATCTACCCCCATTTGGGGTAAATTTGGTCCCCTGTTTGCAAGGCTGTAATTCCTTAAATATTCATTGTACGATATTTTACCGAATCAGGGACGCCATGCCTGAACATTTTTTGGTGGAGTCCTAATTGGGAAATAACGAAATTCTTTCAGTTAAAGCTTTTATGACCCGAAATGTCGGGGCATGTTCTCATTTAGGATTTTTCGGGTACATAATGCAGTCCAACTAGACATAAGCTAGGTTTGGTCCCTGGAAAAGATACAGGGAAAGTTGCGGGCTAGGTTGAATCCAAATTAAGAGACCTTACTTTTGTCAAAAGATCAGAAGTATGGTTTACGAAATAGTTGACTTATTTGTAAGTGTCCTATAACACTATGATCCTTCACCTACCTGGTTTTCCTACTTTCACAAAAGTCTAAACTCTTCATTAATAACTATATCTTTTCTGTTTTTTTTTTAAAGGAAGGGAATTTGACGGCAAGCCCAGTGCACTTAACAGTTTTGAAATCCATTAAAAACTTAAGAAGTTATTAAAGTTTCCGTTTACAAATTAACCTAAAGGACCAAATCTGACACCCCTCTTGTTAACCTAATGGACCAAATCTACCCCCGAAAACGGATTCTTCGATAACTCCCAATTTAAGCATTTTTTTTAAGTTCGTAGAACAGTTTCCGATCGCTTTCGTTGAGGAGAATACTAACCTATTTTTTGTTTTAATCAAACCTAGTTTTTAAAAAAGTTACACACATTTTACTTTTTGATGTCTTTGGTTTATGTGTCCTTGTTTTGCTCGCAGTTTGCTCATTATTGATCGAATCTTTAAACAAAGTATATATTTGTGTTAAACATGAATGGGGCTTTGTATCTAAGGTACGGAAATCCTTCACAACATTTTTTTTGAGCTGGTGGGTCACTTAGAAAAACATGTTTTTTGCAAAAGTTTTTGGAACGTAACTTTTTTGTTTGAGAAAACTTGTATAATCAAACAACCAATAAAGATGCGGCGTAACAAACCCCATCTTTTGGCAGTTCTTAATTTTAATGAAAACCATATTTTTGAAGTTTAAAATGTGAAAAATTGTAAAAAATGATGTTTTTAAATTTTAGGTTTTTGAATATGCATTTTTTAAAAGAAAAATGTGTTCAAGGATAAGAAAGACCGTCTTACGTCAAATGTTATCAAACAAAGAAATCAAAAATCAGTTTAGGGGTTTTGAAGATATGGGGTACTGAATTATCAAGTTGATGAATAATCTGAATTTTCACCCAAAAAAAAGTTACACATTTTTTCACAATACAAAATATGATTAAAATTAAAAACACTGAGCATGCTGCATTTCTTTTCGGATTCGAAATATGTTGTTTTATTTTTATCCATCACCTAGTTATCCATTACCAAAAATATATATCCATAACTTTTTTTCGGAAATGTTTTTTGAGTTCCGACAGATGGATGTTGTAGAACTAGGCGATCTGAACAAGAATCTATGTTTTTATTTGCCTCTTCCGGTCTTGCTTTTTGAGTTAATGAGGTTCGCGTTTTGAGAAATTTTGCAGTCAATTTCTTCAATTTCTTCAACGTTTATACTCATATTTTGTTCAATATTTGAAGAATCTTAAAAACAAAATTATATTTGGAACCGGCATGAATGGGGCATCATTTCACTTAAAAACTAAAATGTATAGAGCCAAACGGTTACCAGTTTTAGATAAATAAGATGCAGGACTTTCAAACAAAGAAACAAATAATTTTAGAAATATTTAACTTTAAGCACAAAATTTAAAAAAGTGAGACTTGATTTGTTGGTCTTAAATGCCCAGATACATCTTTTTATAACATGCCCAGAGACGAAAGTCACGTATCATGTAGCAAACTAGGAATTACAGGTCTTTGTAAACAGGATTGGGGGGGGGGGGGTATATTTGGTCACTTATGTTTACGAACTTGACCAAATCTACCCTAGGGGAGGGGGGGGGGGGGGGGGGTAGATTTGGTCGTTTAGGTTATCCTAACTTAAATTAAAGAGAATGTTCACCTTTCTTGAAAGTTGTCAAATATACGCTGGTTGTAGTCGAAAATATGAAGTAAGTTCTGCTGAAAACGATGAGCGATATTTTTCTCTCGAGAAGTCTCTTAACTTAATACAAATTAAGTTTTAAATTTGGGATGTCATTATTGAGCTATAGACCGCCGCTGATTGGCTGACAAAGTGGGATTGGCTGACAAAGTGGCTGCCAGCCAATCAGCGGCGGCACTAGCCTAGACCCCATTTTGCAAACTATAAATTAAATTGCTTAAAAATGGCAAAGTTTTTGGGAAAATGACCTTAGTATTTTCGACATTTTAATAACGTCCAAAAATAATGGCTATCTCAGTTCAAAACCAATACAAAGGTGAAACATTCCCTTTAATGACTCTTTTTACTATTTTTAATGGCTATTTTTACCTTGGTCTGTTATTATAATTTAAGCTTTCTATTTTCGTAATGGCATTGCTTGTGTTAGTATTTATATTGTTATTCTTAAGGACGGCGCTGTATTAGCTACACTGATGTGAAAGTTGCCGTCTGACGAATAATTTAATTGTTGCATTCCTACAGGTGAATATTTTCTAATTTTGACCATACTTCACTAAATATTACCAATTGTACACTGATCTAGTACGCACTAGAATTTCAAAGGAAAATATTGACCTTTTTCACAACAATAGAGTTATGACTTGAAATCGACAGACGAGACCAAAATATATTGTAAATTGATCACATTTTGCATAAAAACATTCCTACCGAAAGATATTTCAAGTTAAAGTTGATATGTGTTCCACACTTTTAACGACCGGTACTCTAAAAGTAATTGGTAACGAATTTCGGTTCCCACGAGAATCCGGTATTGCTTTTTGACAAAATGGTATGGAAAATATAGGACGAGGTCATAATAACCTCCCGACCACGCGCCAGTGACTCTATTTTCATCATATCATCATCATCAGCATGTTTATTAAACGGAAAACAATGAGAGGGCGCATAGGCGCCAAGTGACCATAAGTAGTTGGTGCGCCCAAAAACGCCAATCATCATCAATGACAGGGCACACGGCCCAGCGTCGCCTGCCGGGAGCGGGGCCGGGGGACAGGCCCTAACAGCCAAACACGTCATCGCTGAGAGGTAAGCGCGGCAGACTGGTACCGATGACCAGAAACATAAATGAAGTAGCATGTGAACACAGCAGCAGGGTACACAAGCAAAAGCTTAAATCAAAGCACCCTGTCTGAAAGAAACAAAACTGCGACCGCCGCCACGGTTCATCCCGCCCAGTTTCGTCCGGCCAGCCCCAGTGCGCCCCGCCGGGGAAGTCACGTCCACTTGCTAGATGAGGCTACAAAGAAGTTATGAGACTTGCGATTTTAGTAGAGGTCAATTCATCGGTTGGAAGCACATTTTGAAATTGGAGGGCCACCTCCCGACCACCATCGTTGCTGAGATCTGCGCCGTATAATAATATTTGTAGTTGATCTGAGAGTAGTTTGTTTTTAAAGGGAATATTTCACCTTTGTATTGGATTTGAACTGAGATAGCCATTATCTTTGGCCGTTATTTAAAGGTATGAATTACTAAGGTAATTTTTCTCAAGACTTAACCGTTTTTAAGCAATTAAATTTATAATTTGCAAAATGCACCCAGGCTGGTGCAGCCGCATTGGCTGACAGCGACAAGATTGTTGGTCCTGCGAGGGAGGACGACTTGTATTTCTCAAACCTTGGCTGGATTATAGAGTACGATGTAATCAATAATAGGGAAACCTATTAACGGTTAGGATGCCGAAGTATGTGAGCGGTCAGACGACCTCACCGTGCGGCGAGGGTGGAAGGGAACAGCGCGAGACAGCGCGGCGGGGCACGGGGAAGGGGTTACGACGGGACCGGGGGACGGTGGACAGAAGCGGTAAGGTGTTTGTCAGTCGACAGCGAGACCCGGTAGAGGGAGGAAGGAAGTGTCGGGAAGTGAGATTCTCCAACAACGGTGGGATTCGTGGTACCGGTGGAGGTTGGAGATTGCAATCATGACCGGTAAGGACACTGTTCTGGTTACTTTCTGTATTAAGCTGTCTTGAAGGCTCACACTATCACTGATCATGTGTGTAACGTTTGAGTCGTGGTACGGTGTTATGTGTGCTATGAATCGCGCTATTTAGCTGAACAGGAGTCAGATGTGTGAACATCGGTAACGCATGAGGACGAAATGCGGACCGTGTTACTCCCTGTGTGACCGTGTGACCATGCACATGCAGCTGATGTGTGGGTGTCAGGGACCGGTAAAGCATGCGGCTGATATGCAGACCGTGTTATTCCCCACACATGCGGCTGATAGGTGTGGGTGTCAGGAGCCGGTAACGCATGCGGCTGATATGCAGACCGTGTTATTCCCCACACATGCGGCTGATATGTGTGGGTGTCAGGAGCCGGTAACGCATGCGACTGAAACAGGAAGGGACATGTCAGGACAGGGCATGGTTATACGGGGTCGGTCGGGACCACAGGGTACAATAGCCGTGACAGGGGCCCGCGCGGGGGCGTCGGACCCGCCCGGTACGGCGTCGGGTATCGCGCCACGGGGGGGGGGGGGAGAAGGGCAGATAACAGGGGAGAGAGGGGTGTGGACTGGGAGGGACCGGAACCGATCACTAGTGTAAACGCGACAGAGGACCTTGCGAGTGGACCGTGCTGTGACAGTGAGTGGCGTGCGATGGCGGGCGACTGGCCCGGGTTTCCACGTGGCGGGTGGCACCCATGCGAGACCGATCCGCATCTTCTTGACATCACGAGGTCTCTGCTTCAAAACAGCCGCTGTTTTTCACGCTGTTTAAAGTCTCCGTTATGGATTGATTGTTTTGTTTTAAATTAAAATAAATATTGAGCTATCGCAATGCCTCACACTCGTCATTGTGTCATTACTACATACTGAGTGGACGACGTAGGAGTAAAGGGTTTGGGAAAAAAGGAGAGGTGTTGCAAGGGATGGTGGGTGGGAAATTGTATCACTATCCGTGTCAGCGTGCCACCTCCCCGCAGCCACGTGGTCCGTGGTTGACTGTCCTGCTCCGCTCCCGCGATCCCGTCTCCCCGGTCTCCCCTCCCCCTGTTTGTCCGCCGTGTGTTGACCGACCGCCGGCGGCCTCCCTAGGTACCGCACGAGCTCACTCAGTTTGGTGCTCCTGACCGCCGACAAGGTACCTTATCACTGAGTAGGAGTCAACCTTCACCCGTTCGCTCCCGTGACGTTGTGTCGTTCTTGGCTGGTAATGGCCGTCTTGCCTGTTAGTCGCGCCCAAAGTGGGCCGTCCTGTTGTCTTGCCCAAACCAACGCCAAAGACGCCAACGGGACAGAATGCAAATTGCAATATGTATGTTGTATGGAACCGTTTTGACTGTAATGCGCGGCACGGGCTGGAGTCGCGAGGTAACGCACGTCCGGTGAGGCCCGAACACCCACTGGGTGCATTCGGTCTTCGAGTAGCTCGGCTCATGGAAGACACTGCACCCTGTCTCGACCCTTGGTCCTTGATCAGCGTCCACACTGTTCTCAGGCTGGCATGCAGCCGCCCACTTTTGTGGGTCCCAAGTGTCGTTATTATGCATCACACTGAGGATAACTTTCTAGGGACAGGATACACTTACCAGCAACTGGCGGTCCAGAGACCAGAGGTTGTAATATTAGCGCATACGGGTGTGGGGTCCCAACATGCCCACCACCCCACTCACATTGGCTATCCTCGAGCCCCCCGGCCCGACCGCGTCACGTCAGTCGCGTCTCTTCTCTCTCCCCTCCCCGGCCGAAGCCGGTGACGATCATAAGATCATACGATCATAAGCCAGGCCGCAGACTCTCAGACTGGTTGTAACAGCCTTCCCCGCGTACACGTGGCCCGTCTCGCGGCCGCCTGTCCTTGTCGCACTACCAGCCTGCGTGACGTCGCCGCGTCCGCCGCATGTCGCGTCTCGCCCGGGGCCGACCCCGCGCACGGCCCGGCCCGGCCCGGCCCGGCCCGGCCCGGCCCGGCCCGCTGGTCAGACAAACTAAATGGGGCATAACAAAATTAACAATTTCGGTTATATGCCTATATCTCCCTTCCTATTCACTTTAGGGGACTATATAGCATGAGAAACTTGTTCAAAGTCATCATTTACATCTAAAAAGTATTCCAAATGTCCAAATCGAGAAAAAAGTGTGTTGGTGCTTAAAAAAACACCAAGGGGTTTTTGCGATTTTGGGACATTTTGAGATATGGGTGTTTTCCGATCAAAGTGCACTCACTAAACACGATGGCGTCAACCATTTTGATTAATTCATAAAAAAAAAATTATAGCTATTTTTGTCATTTAAAAAAATTTGGTGACCAAAATTTTGAGTTTTGAGATTTTGTAATATGCATTTGATGAGAAACCGGGGTTTTCACCTATATCCTGGGAATGAACAGGTTACTAGAAAACCCTTGAAGAAACAGGTTAACAAATAGAGGGGTAAGTGCGACTTGTATGCATCATGTAACATTGACAACTTTGCAAGGTCAGCCCCACCAAACTGTAAATGGCAGCTCATATTAACTTATAATAACCTAGAGATAATTACTGGGGCTTCATTTTTTTGTATTACTACACCGGGCTATCTTGAATACCTAGCCGTCTAGATGTCACATTGTTCGGCATAGCATTTTGAGGTATATGCCTAACAATGTGACGTCATCTAGACGGCTAGGTATGCAAGATAGCCCAGTGATGTAATATGAAAAAATAAGCCCCAGCAGCAATTATCTCTAAGATAATATAAGTTGATATGAGCTGCCGTCAATAGTTTGGTGGGGCTGACCTGGCAAATTTGTAAATGTTACATGATTCATACAAGTCGCACTTACCCCTCTATTGGTTAAGCTGTTACTTCAAGGGTTTTCTAGAAACCTGTTTCATTCCCAGATTATAGGCGTACAACCCGGTTTTTCATCATATGCATATTAAAAAAAATATCCAAACTCAAAACTTTGGTCACCAGAATTTTTTTAATGATAAAAATAGCGATAATTTTTTTTTGTGTGAATTGATCAAAATTATTGACGCCATTGTCTTTTTCGGGTGTACTTTGATCAGAAAACACCCATTTCTTAAAATGTCCCAAAATCGCCAAAACCCCTGGACTAACTATATATAACCCTGGTGTTTGGTGTTTGGTTATAACCTTGGTGTTTGGTGTTTCTTGGTGTTTTTTAAGCACCAACACACTTTTTGCTCGATTTGGACATTTGGAATACTTTTTTAGATGTAAATGATGACTTTGAACACGTTTCTCATGCTGTATAGGCCCCTACAATGAATAGGAAGGGAGATATAGGCATATAACCGATTTTTTAAAAACTTTTAAGCCCCATTTATCTCTTTAACTAAAAACATTTTACGTATATTTAAATTGAGTATCAGAATCAGCGTAAAATTCTTCATCTAAAGAACTACCCTGTTTTGTATTTAAAAAAAGAGGAAATTTTCCGACCACGGGAATATCCAAAGTGCCATATAACGTTGAACCACTAAGTATTCTTGCGTACAGTTTTGAATAAATCTGAAGTATTTTGAGTATTATGGTATTGGGAGGAAAATATCTCGTTAAATATATCGCTGGAATAACTTCTAGATGTAGCTTCTAGTCTACCATCAACTCCATCTATAGGGAATCTCCTCTTTACTTATTTTCCGAACACCGGATCTGCCATCAATAGCTTCAGCTACAGAAATGTCGCAGGCCCCAGAACTGCAGAGGAAACTGGAGATCGTCGGCGACACGCAGTTTGGAGGTGGCGTCAGCAAAACATATGCACGCATCTGAGTAACCGTCTATCTGTAAGTGGCCAGGTTCGTTAACCACGCCCGAGCTAATCCTGACTCGCTAATCCCTTACCATATAGGGATAGTTTTCCAGAAAGCCGAAGGCCGCAATCCGACTCGCGCAGCGCGCAGAGCGCATAGAGCTCGTTGGTTCTCCCGACCTTGAAGCCGAAGGCTTCAAGGTCCGTTACCGGCTCCTGACACCCACACCTATCAGCCGCATGTGTGGGGAATAACACGGTCTGCATATCAGCCGCATGCTTTACCGGTCCCTGACACCCACACATATCAGCTGCATGTGCATGGTGAGTAACACGGTCCGCATTTCGTCCTCATGCGTTACCGATGTTCATACATCTGACTCCTGTTCAGCTAAATAGCGCGATCCACCGTACCTGTCAGTAAAGGAAATGTTTTACCTTCGTGTAAGTTGTAAAATATACGCCGCTTGTATTGCAAAATATGAAGTAAGAGCTGCTGAAAACGAAGGTGATATTTTTATCTCGAAAACTTCTCTTAACTTCTAAACATTTAGTTTTCAATATTTCAATATTCTTTTTTAGACAATTCTTTTGTCTCAAATACAAGCAATTCTTGTATTTATCAACATAAGCGTATTAACCTTGGAGCGTGGTGCGGTTGTGGTGGTAGCAGTGGCGTATTTATAAATCAGCCAAGGGGGGGGGGCACATGCTTTTGGAGCACAATTCATGTTTTGAGTCTTGAATTACCAGGGGCGTCGCCACCGGGGGGGGGGGGGGGGGGGGCAAGTTCGCTCGGAACTAGTGATGCCAAACAAAAAATCACCAAATGCAGGGACCGGCACCACCACCTCCCGCACAAAATTTGGTTGGCACCGCACAAAGCCCGGCCAACATCTGGCAGCACCGCACCAGGCCCGGCAGCCTGCCCGCATATCTGCTTTATTCTAGCCTTAAACTCTTAAAATAGGAATAGACAGAAAAGAAAAAGCATGCTTGATGGCATAGCACATGTCCAAATGAGAAGGTTATCTATGGATGATTTGTGGATTGCTAATGGATTGTTATAATTGAAAGTTCGGAGTGCTTCCCCAGTGACGTCACACCTAATGTTAAACCGCCGGGCGATCCACACATAGGAAATGCTGGGACGACGCCCCCTGGTGGCACTGGTGCGCGGTTGCGTATCAGACAAAAATCGGGTCAGCTGATGATTGGCCATGATTGGTGCATTCAAACACCAAAAGAAATACAGGCCAGCTGATGCTCGTTCCTACGATTCCGGAGATACCAAATAACGAATTTACCGGGACCGGAGCCGGGTCGGGAAAGTCGGGATATCGGATTGTTTTCTATTTCAGCGTTAAATCTGTTAGATGAAACCGGTTGTAACTTATTCATAATAAATTAGTGTATGATATTGATGTTCCCATTGTAATATTCAAAGAGATATAGGTAGACAATGCTTATTTTGTTCAAGAACCATATAGATAATACGTATAAAACCGCTTGAATTATCAGTAAAAAAAACTTTCTCCTGGTTATCTTGAAATTTACACACAAATGGAGTCTGTGTCGAATGGACACATCATATTCTGGAGTGTGACTTCGGCGCCAAGGGGGGGGGGGGGGCATGGCCCCCATGGCCCCCCTTAAATACGCCACTGGGTGGTAGGTATTCAACTTTTATCCAAATTGATTTGTATCAACCATTATCCGTTATCAGCGGAAGCAAATGTTGCCATACATTACACTCACGGTAGATCACAGGCCGTTGTTTGCATCGTACTTGGTAATCCAGCCAAGGTTCGCGAAATACAAGTCAGCCTCCCTCGCAGGACCAACACCGCATCGCAGACACAAGCTGTCATCAAGTCGCTGTCAGCCAATCAGCGGGGGCACTAGCCTAGACACCCTTTTGCAAATTGTTAACTAAATTGCTCAAAAAGGGCTAAGTTTTGGGAAAAATGTGGCGAGCGTGTCGGTGCGCTCGTTAGCGCACGCGTCGGGGGTCATTGCGTTTATGGAGTCATAAACGCAATGCCGCGAGAGCAGCCCTGCTCTCACGTTTATGGCAGTCGTGGCAGTCCGGCTGCCATGCTGGGTCGGGGATCGGGTCCGGAGTGACATCTGGCTGCCAGCCGCCGCCTGTCAATGCGATGACAGCCCCGCCAATGCGGACGACTGGGAGTTTGGCTGGGGCGGTGACACTGCGTGGACGTGGGCGTTTGTCCGAATAAATCGGTTAAGTTTCTGTTGAGTGTTACATTACCACAAGCTATTTCGGCACCATTGAGGCAACGCACGGAACCGGTGTGCAGGGATCGCCGCTCCAGCCAGACTCGACGACCGCAGTGGTAACCGGAGCAGCGTGGCATGGCTCTGGAGTCGAGCTGCGAGTCTGAGGGCGACGTCTGGGACGGCGCGTACAGCTCGCTGTCGTGCACCTCGGACCTGGTGACCCTGCAGCTGGACCCGCTGCTGTCGGATCAGGGAGAGGAGGACGTGCTGTGTGGTGGAGGAGAAGACGGCAGCGCGTCGGGGCGGAGGACGGGAAGAAGAGGGAGAGACTAGGACCTGCGGGGAGGAGGTGGCACCAAGCTTCATCGGTGGGCGATTGGAGGTGGGAGGGAGGGAGGACCGAAGGTGACGATGGCCGGAGGCAGTGATGGCATGCGGTGACCAAGCGGAGCTGGGGCTCCCGCCGGAGCCGAGCCGAGGCTAGCCAGGTGTGTGTGTGTGTGGGGGAGCGGAGAGTATCGCTGCCCACCTGCATGTGCGCGTTTCGGGAGGCGCCGATGGACAGACGAAGGGCGCTGAGTGAGTGTGTGTTCCCGTGTACATGTGCCAGGCTACAGAGCGACGAATGTCGGTCGGGCTGCAGGAGGAATGCATGCGTGTTGGTCTGCCGGAGGTGTTGCGCTGCGGTGGAGAGCAGCAGAGCTGAGAACAGCAGAGCTGAGAACAGCAGAGCTGAGAACAGCAGAGCTGAGAACAGCAGAGCTGAGAACAGCAGAGCTGAGAACAGTGGAGCTGAGACAGCATAGTTGGAGCTGAGACAGCAGAGTTGGAGCTGAGACAGCAGAGTTGGAGCTGAGACAGCTGAGTTGGAGCTGTGGAGCAGCGGAGCTGTAGTGCTGCTGTGCAGCAGCGAAGCGGTGGAGCTGTAGTGCAGCAGCGGAGCTGTAGTGCAGCAGTGGAATAGCGGAGATGTAGTGCCGCTGTGCAGCAGCGGAGCAGCGGAGCAGCGGAGCTGTAGTGCCGCTGTGCAGCAGACTTGCGACAAGGGAATCGGTCATCGATATACTCCTCATTAGGAACCTGATTTTGATATGTGTATAATAAATGTTTGGTAGACTATTTAGATATGCGTTGCTTGTTTAGATATAAATATAAAGAAGAGTAATCAATAACATGATTACAATTAGTAAACGAGTAATGGTGTATAGTCTGAAATGCTGAACTGTCATTATGCACATCGGAATAAACAGGCTATCAGTTGCAGACGCCATGCGCCGTTTCGATACAGTACAGCAGGCCTGCAGCTGTACAGGTGTTTGGGTGTACTCACGGCGGTATGTCGCTCCCGGTCGGTCAGTATAGCCGGCCTGCAGCTGTACAGGTGTTTGGGTGTACTCACGGCGGTACGTCGCTCCCTGTCGGGCAGTATAGCCGGTCTGCTGCTGTACAGGCGTTTGGGTGTACTCACGGCGGTACGTCGCTCCCGGTCGGTCACAATGCGCGTATCCTGTGTCTATATATATGCGCGCAGATACCATCTTTATCGTCAATGACAAATATTTTATGAACTTCAATACTATTTAGGTCAGACAGAATGACTGCCGTATTGTTCCTCCCACTGGCCTGACCTTTCCGGTATACGGTTATTTTAAGGTTTAAACTTACATGCAGACATGTGCTTAATAACCCACTCGGGCCATGTATACAACACAACGACACGACACTTACAACGACGGTCTGGTACAATTCGGGATGAACTGGGATGCCCAGCTGTCTGGCCGCTCCCTCGCTGAGCGCTCGGAGGCACTGAAACGGAGGCACTGAAACAGAGGGACGAACAGTAACCGCAAACCGGTCACCGGTGTACGACAAACCTGCCTTTTGACACATAAGTGCGGTGTAAACTGGCGGACCTTGATATT
Source organism: Chirona hameri (assembly GCA_036785665.1). Taxonomy (NCBI): domain Eukaryota; kingdom Metazoa; phylum Arthropoda; class Thecostraca; order Balanomorpha; family Balanidae; genus Chirona; species Chirona hameri. The sequence continues at coordinate 21,859 of JAXIVJ010001012.1, forward strand.
TGCACATTCTTTACAAATAAATACTCATATTTCGATCAATTATAGACACAATTAGCGTTGACAGAGAGGCAGCAGATCTTGAAACCAAAAGTTATAATTCAAGAGCAAGGACAGAAATATGGCCAACACTCACCAGCAAACGCGAGAAGCGCTCGGCGCGGCGCAGCTGAGGCCCATCCCGACCTCGGTGTGCCACCTTGATGTGGTATCGAAAATTATCATACCCCTTGTTGCCAGTCCCAAGGGATACGAGGGGCTGACAAATGGGGCAGATGACCTCCGACCTGAAACAAATATGAATGAAGGTTTGAACATAACCAACAAATGAAGAACAAATGAAGTGCAAGGTCTGGACATAATAAACATGGACCAAAATAAACATGTGTAACATGTCAACAAGCGAAGCATTCGTTAAAAATACAAATACAATGTATGGCATAACATACGTGGTCGGGTTGGAATTTTGGTATGTCCGAAGCATCCCCTGCCGGACGAGCTCGCGGGCCGCTTCCAAGAAAGCCTTCTCCTCCTGGGTGCCATTTTTTTTTATATAACGCGCGTGGCAGCGGACAGCGCTAGCAGTTTTAAAAACGTGGCCGCAGCAGCACGGCACATAAGTTTTCTCTGTCAGCACTGAGGGTCAAGGGACGACGTCTTGTTATGGTACGGTGCCACGTATATTGGTGACAACACAAACTGAAGAGGCGGATACTAGTTACAGCTCTAGTTCAAGTGTATGACACCCATCATCAGCCAGTTGGCATAACAGCATCTCAGATACCAGGGGAATTATATATCTGAAAATTAGTCTCGCATTATTGTGTGCAGGAAGAAAATAATTCCGTCAATAAGTCATTTTACCTCGTGCTCCCACTACGCCGGATTAGGCGGAGCCGGCTCCGTCTCCGGCTGCGGCTGCGGCTGCGGCTGCGGCTGCTGCGGCCTGCGCTTCACAGGGGTGCCGCCGGAAGCTACAGGCGCCGGCGGACGGGCCCTGCCGCCGCCGGCCGTTGACAAATAAAAAACTTCGAAAATAATTTTTACGAAACTGTTAAAATTTCAGTTTCCAACAGGTCAAGGTCACGGAGCAAAAAGTACGTCACGTGACAAAAATAAAAAAGAATCTGTGATTGCCAAATTGTTATTTGACTAATTATTTTCCCATGAGCTTGAGGAGCACTGCCTTGTTGTTACGATTCTGAAGCTTCAGCATCGGGTTGCGCTCGAAGAACGATCTCACCATAAACATGGTATGCTGAATGCTGTGTCTCCTCATGTCAACTACTGCGATCTCCCCTACCGTCCAGTTCGATCGGTGGTGAGTACTTATACCTCTGGCCAGGCGGGAGTTATACCAGGGTAGCAGCTCTGGGGTGATGGAAAGCTGCGACGCCTCTTCGAAAATCGTTTCCTCGCTGGCGCTATCGTCAGGCGCGGCTGTGCAGTCGGTGTCGGCGGTAGTGTCGGTGGCGGCGGGGGCGCGAGGGCGGCGTCGGCGGTAGTGTCGGTGGCGGATGTCGATGGCGGCGGGGGCGCGAGGGCGGCGTCGGCGGCGGGCACGGCGGCTGCTCCAGAAGAGGTGCATGATCCACCGTAGTAGGCAGCGATTGCGGTGGCGATGGCGACTTCTTCCTCGGCTTCGGACACCGTGCTTATGATGAAGACGAAATACAACAGTCAGGCACAGACGAAAGTCAGACACGGACGTCATACAGGCGATCGCCGCACTCATCAAATTAAGACAACAGACTTGCACATCTGCGACAGATTGTAGCGGCATGGGTAATGGGAACTCACCGGTGGTCGGCTTCGTCGTCGTTGTCGTCGGCGATGTCTTCTTCGCGAGCGGGGTCCTGAGGCGCCTCGGTGGCGCTAAAATCGTCAGCGCACGAGGATGCATAAGAAAGGCTCCAGTCGTCAGCCTACGCCTCGGCGGGAGGCGATGGCGGCGGCGGTGTAGAGGTGGCGGCGTCGGCGTCGGCGGCGGTGTCGGTGTCGGCGTCGGCGGCGGCGGCGGCGGCGGTGTCGGTGTCGGTGTCGGTGGTGGCGGCGGCGGCGGCGGCGTCGGTGTCGGTGTCGGTGGCGACGGCGTCGGCAGGCCTAGGGAGCGCTAGCCTCAACCTGTGTAAGACAAAATACGCCAGTCATGTAGACCAATAAACACGTTACATAGGCCATCGGCGTAGTCATCCAATTCAGACGACAGACTTGCGCAACTGCGACAGATTGTATCGGCATGAATGATGAAGACTCACTGCTTCGCGGGTCGCTGGTCGGGTTCAACGTCGGCGGCTGGTTCAGCGTCGGCGGCGGGGTTCAATTACTCTGCGGCCGCCAGGACTTGCCGCTGGACGGTCATGTCCAGGTTGGACCGGTTTGTGTCGGCGGTAGAATGCCGAGAGTCTTACTTGTTCGGTCGTCATGCGGCCCATCTCTGCCAGGGAGAAGGTCAGGGAGGCGTGAAAGCGGCGGCAGTTATTGCCGCCGCTCAGCTCCTCCAGTCGCCCCTTCTTCAGATTGAACACGTCTGCCACCCTACTTAGGTTATGGGGCTGGACGCCCGGAAGGAGCATTGACGACCGTGCCGCGGTCCGCAGCAGCGGCCGCACGTTCTCCACGAAGTATTCGAGCGCCTTATCGGTTTCCAAGTCAACAGAGATGGTCGTGGATCCCGTGAAACGCATGTTTTTTCCTCCGACGTGTATGATTCCGCAGTCCCCAGCGTCGGTATAAAACTTGGCTTTGAACTCGGCACTGTCTGGTTGGTCCAGATGCCGGTCCGGTGGCCGGCCAGGTGGCCGGCCAGCTGAACCAGCACAACAAAAAGCACCTGGCTGAATCTGAAGAAGAAAAAAAAACATTACATCAAAGTCGGCAGTCGGAAACGTGTTTAACACACGTTGCGCGCAGCCAGAGCGTGTCTGTGTACCAGCCAGAACTAGACAGGGTCAGACAGAGAAGGTGAAATTCATCCAGAGTCAGTTAGAGACATTCCTACTGTGATTCAAATTAGAGGTGTGGACTTACCGGACGGCTTCCGCCTCGGTCCGTGGCAGTTGCGCCATCTACTGGCGCAGCCAGGTTTGGCCGAGTCTGATGACTTCGGTCCGCTCCACAAACTCAGCCGCAACGTCGAGCGGCGTCTCTTGGCGACGCACTTGACGCTCGGCGTTGTGTACGGCTACCTGGCACCGGTTCGAGCCAGAAGTGCTGGACGCGAGCGCCTGCACGCTGACCAGGACACTGATCCAGTCAGGCTGAAAAGAGATGACAATTTTCATAATTGTTGATTGATATTGACATCGACGGACGAACATCATAATCATGGCTCATTGTGTTACACATTGTATACAAAGCATTAACTTACCTGCAGGTCGTCGTCCAGCGTCAACAGCCGCCCCTGCATAATCCTGCAGAAGGCTATTAAGGCAGCGACCATCACTCGGGCGGACGGTGGTTTAGACTGGAACTCCAGCTCGATGGTACGTTTCACCGCGTCCAGGTACGTCGGCGACGTCACCACATAGCGCCAGTCGGGCACAGTAACTTCTGCCTTCTGGAGCACGCGGCGGATAACTCCCACATAGTCATTTGTCTGCACTGCAAAAACATCATCGGCCGTCCACTTCTGGACAAACCCACCAAGCTTCGCTGCAGAAGCTGCCAGGATACGCGCCATCCTTGACATAGGCTGCGGCTCCGACTTGCCTCGCAGGTGCCGCCCGATCTTCCGGGTGGCGACAAAGCGACCGCTCGCAGGGCACCACAGGTGGCCTCTCTCCAGCGCGGTCCACCCCACCGGCGGACTCCAATACCGCAAGGGAGGCGCGGCGGCGGCGGCAGGCGGTGCCGTCGGTGGCGTCGAGGAGGCGGCGGCGGCGGCGGCGGCGGCGTCAGCGTCAGCGTCGGGAGGCGATGGTGGCGACACCCACTGCTTGGCCGAGGAGCCCTCGAGACCGCTATGCAGTGCGGCCACGCCACCGATGCTCGGTTCAGGGCGCACCGGCACCTTCGGCTTTGTCACTTCGTCTATCGATTCGTCATGTGGAAGCACAGAGGCGTCCACTCATCCCCACTCTCTTCCACCGAGTCCTCCGAGTCCACTGGCGATCTCTTCAGACTCATCAAATACTGATGATTATCTTGGGACATTCTTCTTGCTGATAGGTCAGTTCTAGAAAAAAGAGAAAACGGTCATTAATGCAAGCCTTCTATTGGAAAATAACACTGCCTACCGTGGTTGCCAGCCCCCCTGGTGAGAAAAAGCAATTGCCCCGTCAGCCGACAGCCGGGGAGCAGTGAACAGAAACGCTGGCCCGGGCCTGCTCCCTGGCCCGGGCCAGCGAGGCAGCAGCCGCCCTCTGGCCTGGGCTCAGGGCAGGGCTGCTCAGGAGCAGTGGGCGGCGGCGCTCACCTGTACGACGCCTGCTGGGAGCCTGCCCCGGGTACGGCGCCGGCACCACGCGCAAGCGGACGCCGACCGGCCGCCGAGCGCCGGGTTGCTGGCTCAGGGCAGCAGGCCGGGTAACGGGCGCCGTCGACGTTGCGGCCTGCCGAGGGGCCGGCGACATCTCCCGGGGGCGTTGGCGGACTTTAGGCCGGCCCGGCCACCCGGGGCCTGGCTTGGGCAGCCAGATGGGCCTGATAAGCGCTCAGCCACCTGCTGCCGGCCCTGGGGCGGGATGAAGGAGGCTTCTTGTCCATGGCTGTGCAAAAAAAAAACATACAAATAATGTCAACAACATGATGGCATCTGTGACGGGGCTGCGTGTGTGGCCGGGTGGCCTGATTGCCGACATTTCTGTAGCTGGAGATGTCATCTGGGGTTAAAACATAGTGAAGATGAGATTCCCTATTGATGCAGTTTACTGCAGACTAGAAGCGTAGAATGAGGAACGTAGCAGGATATAGATGAGTAGTTGCAGAGACGCAGACACGCGCACAGGATCCGATGTTCACAATTCAGTCACGGCGGCGTTCCTGCCGCGTTGGGATATTGCACCAGGGAAGGCCTATCACCACCACCGAGAACTGTCACCTACCGCCGAGTTTCAGATTCTATAGTTTCAAATTGCTATTGTCAAAAATGACCGACTTATTACATTTGAAAGATGAAAATCCGACACTTTCGGCGATTAAAATGGTCTAATGCATACGCCGCGGTATGACATACTTGAACACTGATTATAAGAGAAATTACATGTACATGTACATGTACATGTACATGTATATGTATATGTATATGTATATGTATATGTATATGTATATGTATATGTATATGTATATGTATATGTATATGTTATATGTATATGTATATGTATATGTATATGTATATGTATATGTATATGTATATGTATATGTATATGTATATGTATATGTATATGTATATGTATATGTATATGTATATGTATATGTATATGTATATGTATATGTATATGTATATGTATATGTATATGTATATGTATATGTATATGTATATGTATATGTATATGTATATGTATATGTATATGTATATGTATATGTATATGTATATGTATATGTATATGTATATGTATATGTATATGTATATGTATATGTATATGTAGATGTAGATGTAGATGTAGATGTAGATGTAGATGTAGATGTAGATGTAGATGTAGATGTAGATGTAGATGTAGATGTAGATGTAGATGTAGATGTAGATGTAGATGTAGATGTAGATGTATATGTATATGTATATGTATATGTATATGTATATGTATATGTATATGTATATGTATATGTATATGTATATGTATATGTATATGTATATGTATATGTATATGTATATGTATATGTATATGTATATGTATATGTATATGTATATGTATATGTATATGTATATGTATATGTATATGTATATGTATATGTATATGTATATGTATATGTATATGTATATGTATATGTATATGTATATGTATATGTATATGTATATGTATATGTATATGTATATGTATATGTATATGTATATGTATATGTATATGTATATGTATATATATATATATATATATATATATATATATATATATATATATATATATATATATATATATATATATATATATATATATATATATATATATATATATATATATATATATATATATATATATATATATATATATATATATATATATATATATATATATATATATATATATATATATATATATATATATATATATATGTATATATATGTATATATATATATATATATATATATATATATATATATATATATATATATATATATATATATATATATATATATGTGAAACACAGTGCATTGCCCGGCCTACTTGAACTCTTTGTCTGTTCCTGACTTGACCTGCCGGGATCGGCACTCTTGACGACACTGGTGCGCGATCGTCCGGGTCGGCCGTAGGAACACAACTGACTCTCTTAAAGGAGGGGAGCAGAGATGTGCCCGATGTAAGGCGACGCCCACGAAGCCGGCGACGACGCCGGCGAAGACGACCCGGTCAGCGCGACCTCGCTTCCCGCTAATGACGTGTTCGTGTTCCTCATACAATACTCCTCATACAATATTCGCTCGATTTGTATATTTGCGTATTGCATTTAACTTCATTACATTTACGTCTATTTTTCACAATGTTTTTGTTTCGTACACGGCGGGGCCGGTTTGGCCGACTGCCCTGTGATCCGCCTTCCCACGCCCCGCTGTCCGTCGTGCGTAGGCGCCGGCTGGCCATCCAATCTCTCCCTTCCGTGTGGACAGCTGACTGCGAACGCGGGAGTCTAGAGATGGGCCCCCGCCGGCGCCCGGCACGGTGTACTGCCGGCCGGACGGTGCCGCCGGTCGGCGATAGACAATAGGGCATGAAGAGACCGCGCGGTGTCGGCTGCGACGCGTGAAACGGAGAGGGGGCATCTGGCACGCGGTATCCTCCCCTCACCAGCTCTCATGACAGCGTCTCACTGACCGGAGGCAATAGACAACAGATAGGGCATGAAGAAACCGTGCGGTGTCGGCTGCGACGCGCGAAACGGAGAGGGGGCATCTGGCACGCGGTAACCTCCCCTCACCAGCTCTCATGACAGCGTCTCACTGACCTGGATGTGCGCGGTAGCCAAATGTTGTGGCGTCATGTCTGGGCGGCTGGCACCCCTCCCCTCCCCCACAGCAATGTAAAAACGCGATATAGTTTTGTTTTGACATTGTATTCCTCAAATGGGTACATGCCTGAAAGTCCTTGGAGACGGTTGCGATAGTGGTTATAGTGCCGCTCCCGGCGCGCTCTCGGATTTTGGCCCTCCTGGCCCGCCTCTCCTGCTCTACCAGCTCTTGCAACCGATCCGATAATTGTGCATCATCTGTAAAGGAGCACAGGTAGGAGGTAATAATGACGTCTTCACAAACATTTTTCAAATCGTTTATACTAGCATAATCAGTCGTGGAAGGTTTTTTCGTGGAAATCAGTCGTGGAAGGGTTTATCCAACCAAAATATTATGTAAATCATAACGATCGATCCATATTGCTGATAACAACCGGCGCCGTAGACCAAAAACGGAGGTCCGACTACATGCACATGCTCTGGTAGCAAACGCCGAGCCATCCTTGGCTCTGGCCAGTTCCTCCAGCGTGGTGCCCTGGACCGCGCCCGTGCGGTAGCCACTCAGGTTGCATATTGCAATGAATAGCATCCTGAAACACCGACGGTACATTGTAACGTGTCTGCATGTACAGGACGTTGATGAACGACATCGACTTTGTGACGAGTATGTACTAGCATGGATGCTGATTTCTGATCGTCCGCTCCGATGCAAGTCAGGCACTAGAATCACTATACATCAAGGATATCATATGGATATGTTAGCTGACATTTTAACTGTAGCCACAATTGTATGTATAGCACATGTGCACGGCAAGAGCAACGTCAGGTCACGGCCTTGACACACATTGTAGACCATAGCGGGACCGGTCGGGTCACTGTCCGGTGACGCGGTCCCAGGGAACCCTCGTATGGCGATATAAGCTTCACTTGTATTACAGTCAAGTTTGAATAGATTTGTGTGTAACAACGTGCGCTTCATATCGCTGGAGCTCGGGCTATAACGTAAGTATGGCGAGTACTTTCACCGTTATTGACATATCACACTAATTTAACATTTCGATTCCACGACGCATTTTGATAGGACATGACCAGTTCACGCCGATACAATTATAACTGATTAAGTTTTCACTGACTCAGCTGAGGGTTATGTTTGCATGGGTTTGCCTCGCTAGATGTTTTCCTCCTTTCTGATGTTTTCCGAAAACAATATTTTTTTATTTCCAGCTTTGTGATGTTTCGTTTTCTTGCTGTTTTTCCATGAGTTTCTTACCCTGATGTTGCCTCTTCGTGTTCGCTTATGAGTTTTTCTGAGGGTTTTGTTTTCAACGTATCCGGCTCTGTTTGCAACATATGTCTGCCACACGACGCGTTGTTCTGATCCTTTCTGGCGTTTTCTGTGGATTCTGTTTTGCTCATGATTTGTGTCATGTGGCGCGTTTTCTGTTTGTTTTCCTTTACCCAGCTACACCGTCTTCCAGTCTTATATTAATGGGCGCCATATAACCGCTTATGTTGCGGCGCCCATAAGCCCCCCCCCCCCCCTCCGCTGACGATAGCCGCCTTGGCTCTGTACGGGCTCGGAGGAGACGGTATGGACGGAGCCGGCATGCTCCACGTGCGCTACCACGACCATGCGTAAGTCACGGCAGCGACGGGGACGGCGGCGGCAGATCAGATATATTATCAGATGTTTGTAGCATATCCACGACTTTTCACAGTTGCTTTTCGAGTCAATCCGAAGTCCATTTCAGTCGTTGGGCTAAGTCGGTAGAGCGAGGTAATAACTGAGCATTGTGTATAGGGAGCATCAGGGAGAGGGGCCTGCCGAGGACCGACTGCAGGTACCCCTGGCAGACGGCCTCAATATTCTGCCGGACCGCAGAGGTCAGTAGCCGGCTGGGGTCCCTCTTGCGGGACTCGCGGGCCGCCAGCGCCTCAGCGAGCTCTATCGAAGTAAAACGCGTTTATTCAAACCCGTATACATTTGGTTGCGACGGCAGCTGGTAACAATGCAAATCCTGTCTGGCACTGCAAACCAAGTGTTAAAATAATCATACTGATTGGGTACTCACACCGTAATTATTATCTACTTAATGTATGTACTCTGCTGTCACCGACAGCTGGCAGTACCATACCAACGAAAAAGACATATAATATACGCATTCAGTGAAAATTGTCATATTTTGCAATAAACGAACATGCATTACATGTATACCATCTGACGATTATAAGCTAGTCACTGTTAGATGTCGTTCGAAACGCATGCATGCTTGAATATTCCCCCAGACTCACGTCGTCGATGCTCCCGGCGGATTCCGCGGAGTCCATGGGCAAAAGTTTCGAAATACTCGGCCATTTGACGGCACTTGAGCTCAAATTTGTGCTCTAGTACCCTCTTGCAAAAGTGCAAGAGGGACGTGACAAATCTGACTCCGTTATCCGGCCGAGTACGAAACTCTTGCCTGATGGTCTTGGTCACTTGCCGGCCATAACCGATGTTAAGTGATGCTGCTGTTTATTATTGGAGCCGTATGTGAATATGTATTTTTTTATTGCCCTTTTAATCGTACCCGGGCTCTTCAGAGGCGAACCGAGCATTGTCAAGCAGCATAGGAAATACCGTAATAGTGCAATAGGGGGAAGCGTAAAAGGTCCATTGTTGATACATGCTTTCTATAAGCACTGAACACAAATTTATCCACTTTGCTATACAGCTAACCGAACGCCCTGCGCACACTGACAGGGACGGAGACGCCGCGACGGTCACCGGGCACACCTGTGCACACAGCACAATAATGTGTTATAGTTAACCTAGGCTAGTTATTCATCAACGAAAGCAACATAACTTATACTTACATTAATGTTTTGGAAGGACCGATTCATCGAATTGATGAATCGGCCCTTGATGCTCGGTGCGCTGACGCCGACCCGTTTGGCAGCCGCCTGCAGGATGTGGTCCAGCACCACTGTGCTGGTCCGCATACTCGGAAGCACCAGGTTGGACCGCATACTCGGAAGCACCAGGTTGGAGTCGGCTGAGGTTGGAGTCGGCTGATTAGACATGAGCAGTTCACGCCGATATCATTATCACTGACTCAGTCAATTTTACGACAAAGTACGAAACGTAACTAGTGTCGCGCACCGGCAGCTGGCATATCCAGACTACTGTGGACTGACTTACCGTGGCGTGGAATAAGGGGCTGGAGATTTTCCAGGAAGTAGTGGAGGGACCGCCAGATCAACTCTGACACGACCACCAGCGCCTCGCCGTGGCTGCGGAGAGTTTTGCTGGCGGTCGTGTACCATGAGTATGAAAGGCGGCCCGAGTCCTCGTCCCGGTACTCCTGTGTACAAACATATTATTAAGATAATGTTAAAACATATGGCCAGTGAAAAACAGTTGTTTGCATGTTTTGCTCGAAAGATTTCCGTAAGACAACTGTTGAAAATGTACGTTGCTGCAGTTCAAAATCATGATTATGCATTTGCTGCAATCCAAAATGATAACCAAATAACACATTGATAGCTTTTGCAATAGTACATGAAATAAAATAGTTTGCGAGCAGTTAATGGCAGCATAATAAAGCTAGGCTGATCCTGATATGATACAACACGGCGGCACACCTGTTCATGCAATTGCAAACACGGAGAGAAATATAAATAGATGTGGAATGCCGGGCCTTGGCTATCTTCGCCCGATGTCTACTTGACCCGATATCGAATACACAGAGCCCATACCTTGGCTTTGGCCAGCTCGGCCAGCGTCGTCCCCCGGATCGCGCCCGTGCGGTACCCACTGAAGTTGCAGATGGAGATGAATATCATCCTGAAAACATACATGGTAAAGTGGAGTGGAGCGAATCTGTCAAGTGAAATCATACTCAAGTGAAAATATGTCCAGACCTCTGCCCTCGCCTAGTCTGAATGAAACCCTCTTCACTAACTCCCGTGAATGAATGTGATTGCAATGTGGCACACTGTGACGTAGTTGGGGAGGGACATGACGAGTGATTATTACGATATACATTTTTGTATTTAGCCCTACTTCTAACACCAACCTCCCTATTTCTTAATGTGTGTAATGTTTGTTACATTTCTTGCCGGTCCCGAAAGTCCTTTCGGGCCGGCAAGCGGGGCAGCGAACCTCCGAGCTATAACAGCGTGTTCAGGTAAATATCAGACCTTTGCCATACTATTGCATTGTAACTTATGCCTTCCAGCACAAAAGTGGAGTGTCACTTACAGTGGATAAAAACGGGACATCATAAGCCTAACCACTATGCGAAAAATGCGTTACAATTAAGGATAATACAAAACAATTATAAGACAATGATAAATAATCAAAACATGTTTGGCTGATTGATGAAATAACTCTTATAAACAGGTGTCTTATAAACAGGTGTAATTTTGACGAATAACTAAAGCATTTTAAGTTTCATTTAAATTAATTCAATTGAAAACGACAATCACACTGGACGTGACATTCCAAGACATGGTGTTCACGAAGACGAATAGCGAGCACAGAAGCAGCTTCGACCCGCATTGCAATTATGAATCAGATACAAAGCTTATCACTGTACCGACAGAGCTACAAGGCGGACATAATTACTCAATTCTGCGTCAATAATAACAATATTCACATCTTATTTTAAGACGTTACAAACAAATATGTATAATGTTCAAGGACCAGTGTTTAGGGAAAACACGAACAAAATCAATATTAAAGCGCACGAACAATACATATGTTGTACGATAAAACAAAGAACAGAGTAGCTTACGATTGTGCGCTGTTGTTGAGGTACGTATGCACCTCCTTCAAGCGCACCATTTCTCTGGCGCCCTTGAAGAAGGTGCTCTCCGTGCCATCTGGATCATGCTGCAGCAGGTAGGTGGCATGCGCCGATGCCCTCTTTTGTGTATTATACACATTGCCGCAGCAACAGGGCACGGCATGCGCTCTACCTGCGCTGTTGGTCACAGAACGGTCTCTTGTAATGACATCACGGTGAGCCATTCATGGGGGTTCATCAGCAGTTCACACCCAAACACGACGCAATGATTCCTGAGTTGAATTGAACGTGGGGAAATCAATAAAACTGTAGTTCACGAATTATTCAGGGCAGATGCAGTCGGAAGATGAACACAAAGATCCCAGTTATCGTATTACGCCAATTTAAGCAAACACATATGCAATAAGAAAAGAAAGGATAATTCATTTTAACTTGAGTGGATTTTGGATGAGCGCATACAATATTGGCGGGGATGATTTATATTTTTAAAAAATGTGAATACCGGCGCATTCTAACCTAGTTACTAAACGCCTCATTTAATCTCCTTACCAAATCCATCTGGCACGGCTTCCTCCCCGATGCATTCGTCGGGGTGTTCCACCGAAGGCTGAGACTCCCGCGAGGTCCGTAGAGCGAGGGAGGTCGGCCGATACACAGCCAACTGCACAGCACGGACGTAGACAGGCCTGCAGCCAGGCGCAGGGTCAACGGAAGATAACGTATGTTATGTGTTCGTTGACACAAGCAGAGCGGAAGGGCTATCAGCGCTCCGCCGCGAGGGGAGCGACCGGCGGTACACAGACCGCCGGCGCGGCGCACCAGTCTGCGTGTGAGTGCTCCAGGAGACGCACGCACACGCTCGTCGACGGTGGTATACGACGTTCGGAAGGCATCTGCGTCGATGCCGTCGTTGACGCTCGCCCCCCGTGGCGCCGAGAGGTCGAGAATCAGGCGGGCGCCGCCGCCGCCGGACCTGTCGCGGGCGCTCAGTGGGTTGACGATCAGGCCGCTGAGCGGCGGCCGGCTAAACGGCCCCCTGGTAGAGCCGGCGGCGACCTCAGCGGCAATGGCCGCCGTGACCCCCGCCTGCCGGCGGTCGGCAGACTGGTTGTTGGCTGTGGCGCGGCCGCGGCAGTCACCGCGGTAGCCGATGTCCGCGCCGGCGATGAACCGGTGGACAACCAGTGCCCGCCGGGCCGCCGAGACCGCCGGGCAGGCTTGCAGGAGACGGTCGAGGGCGGCGGAGTCCACAGGCGTCTGCACCGGCCCGGCGCCGACGGGCGGCGGTCGTGCCGCCGCAGGGGGGCGGGGCGCCGGCGCGGCGCCGACACGCGCCGGCGGTGCCGGGCGGACATGGGCCGGCGGCGGGACGCGCTCTCCCGTGCCGGCCGGTGCCGCACGGCGGGCAGCCGAGGCGGCCGCCGCAGGCGGTCGCACTCCCCGGTCTTGGTTAGATATGGTAGTTACAATATTTACAAGGCCGCCGCCGCGCCGAGCCGCCCGGGCACCGCTGGCGCCATCCTCGGCCTCAGCCGGCGGCGGCGGGACGCCGGCGTGGCCGCTGTCTCAGCGCCGGGAACCGCGGCCACGAGGCGGGTACGGCTGGAGCAGCCGCCTCCCACCCACCGCCGGGCCGAGGGGCGGGGCCGGCGTGCTACGGCCAGCCTCGGCGTGGAGCTCCGTCGGGTGATCGGCCAGCCGGCAGACGCGGCAGGCGGGATGCAGCCGGTGCCAGGGGCAGGGGCTGGCGGTGCAGCGCCCTGTCAGGAAGTTCTGACAGACCGCCGCCCGCTGCCGCCTGGCGTCGCCGGGCCTGGACTGGTCGCTGGGGCGGTGGTCAGCGGGACGGCACAGGAGCTCCCAGTCGAGCGCGGTATGGAGGACGCCCGGACTGGCCGCCATGGCCTCTCGGGCGGTGGCGTCGGCTGCCTGCGCGTCAGCGAGCGGCCGGCTGCCGTACGTCCGCAGCAGCCACGCCAGGTAGGCCGTGAGCTGCGGCCCGGCCGCCGGAAAGTGGTATGCGCGGTGGGCAGCGAGTTCGGCCACCCGCGCAAGGTAGTCGGCGGTCGTGGCAGGGGCACCCTCGGCCCTGCCGAATGAGTCCGCCACGGCGACATAGCGGCTACGGTGTCGGAGGTCCTGGGCCGCCCCCGTGCTGACGCCGGCGAGCCGTAGGGCGGGCGCCGGCGGCGTGGCGTATGACACCAAGGCCACCTGGCTGTGGTCCCAGGCCCGGTCAACGCGCACGCCACTCTCACGCGCCGCCTTCTCGACTGCCGCCGGGGCGGCATCTCCGGCTGCCGCCGCGCCGGGGGGGCGCTGGTACTCGGCGGCGAGGGTCGCCGGCGGGGGGGGACCGTCGCCGCCCGGCCGTAGCGCTCCGCCCGCTCCCCGGGCGCCGCCGGATGGCGCTGCGCCGACGACCACCGGCGGCGGCGGGTTGCAGGCCACGAGGGTCGCAGCTGGGGCGGGTCCCGCTGGATCCGGTACAGGTGCCGCCCAGGCCGGTCGTCCCGCCAGCCCCGGCCAGTCCGGTCCAGGAGCCTGCCAGCCCGGGCGGGCTGCCGGCACCGGCCAGGCCGGACCACCGTACGACACAGGTGGGGCGGTGGGGCCCGCCGCTGGCACTGGCCAGGCCGGGCCGCCGATGGGAGCCGGCCAGTGCAGACCGCCTGCCGGCACCGTCCAGGGGGAACTGCCCACCGTAGCCGGCCAGGGCGGGGCCGCGACAGGCGCCGCTTGCCAGGCCGAGCCACTGGGCGTAGGCCATGCCGGGCCTCCCGCCGGCGGCGGGGGGGCGGGGCCCCTCGTTGGTCCCAGCCATTGCGGGCGGGCGGGGCCGGCTGCGGCTGTCCAGGCGGCGCTGTTGCCGGGCGGGCCGGCCAGCTGGGCGGCGGCGGGCGCCGTGCTGCGGTACGGGTAGGGCGGTCCGGGCGGTACGGCGGCGGCAGCCTGCGGCGGCTCCTGGGGCACTGGCCACGCGGCGGTGGCAGCTCTCGGTGACGCGGGGGCCGCGCACGCCGTCCCGCCGTCTCCGGCAGGGCCGGGGCAGGCGGCCGCGGCCTGGGGTGGTCCGTCCGGCGCCGCGCGGCGACCGACGGTGTCGGCTGGCGCGGGTGCGGCTCTCGGGGGTGTCAGGTCACGGAGGCCTGTCGGGCGTGAAGGGTCAGTCAGGCGGGCTGGTACCGGCGGGGAACCGCGCGACACCGCGGTGGCATGGAAGACATCATTCCGGCCGGCGCGGGCGGACAGGCGGACCGAGACGGGGGGGTAGCACGGCCGCGGGAGTCAACAAGGGAAGGTCGTACGGGGAAACTTACAAACAGGCGGTTGTCCCGCGGCGCGTCGCTGCCGTGGCACGCACCGGCGAGTCCGTGGGCTGGCATCGGCGGCGGCCGGTGTGACGGTGCGCCCATGCAGGCTCCGGCGATGGTGAGCAGGGCCCGGTCCATGTCCGGCCGCCGAGCCCGGACGTAGCCATGGAAAGCGGCGCTGCGCCAACGGCCCAGCCGCTGGATGGTGACGTCATCGACACCGGCCTCGGCGGCTGCGGTGGCGAGGCCTATCCGCAGCGAGTGAGATGAAAACCCCCGACCCAGCACGGAGTGCAGCACACGGTTGAGGTGGCTGGGCGTGAGGGGCTGGCCGTCCTCGAGAAGGAAGAGGGGCTGATGAGCCGGGTAGAGTTGGTCTCGGGCGGCGCAGTACGGACCAAGACTCCTCACTGGGCAGAGGTCACCGCCGTTGGCCGGCGCCGACACCCAGGTTGGGGGGCCGTGTTGGTTAGTTTTTTGTAGGCGGAGCCGTGCGCGGCACTGCGTCGGGGAGACTTGCAGATCCAAGCGGCGGAGACCGCGGCCCGGCCCGGTGACGAGGTACTCGGTCGCCCGTAGGCCGCAGAAGAAAGCCAGCGTGACCGCGGCCCAGATGCAGCGCCGTTCCCAGACCCCGGGCACGGTAGCAATCAGCCCCGCTTTCAGCCGGACCATGATGTCGGCGGTGAGCGCATGCCGTAGGTGAGCTGCGGGGGGCTGCGGCCCGCGCGCCTGGTAGCCCTGCAGTGCGGTGTCGGCGAAAGGCGGCAGCCCGGGGGGCATGGGATAGCCGCGTTGCAGGTGTAGACGCCGCACAGCAGCGATGTATTGCCGCGCCGTGGCCAGCGCAAGGCCACGACTGTGCATGTGCCCGACAAAGTATGCCAGCGTGGCGTCACTGGCAGGCGTCTCGGCGAGACCGAACTTGGTGCAGAACTGACGATAGCAGGCCTGACCGGCGCGGTAGGCCTTGTGGGACGCAGGCGCTAAGCTGTTCGACAGCAGCTGTCGGGTGGCACGCTCCAAGGCGGAGTGGCCGCGGCAGGGGTGCAGTCCTGGCCCCGGGAACCCGGCAAACGGCAGGTCCATGGCTCGACCTGTGTCAGGGTGGCACACGCGCGGGGCGACTGCCGGCCGCGGGCACGCCCTGGCGGGCGTGGCCGGGTCCCCCTGACGTCACCGGCGGTCCGGCGCCGCCCGGCCCGCGGCGCCGACGGCACACAAGCTCGGCAGCACCCAGCCAGTGGGCCAGCTGTTGTTGTCGTCGCGGGGTGACCGCCCCGGCGTACAACCATGTCACCCGAGCGCCGGATACTGGGGCCAGTGTCCGACAAGGGTGTCGGGCGGCGGGGCGGCGACCGGCCCGGCGTGTTGGCACCCCTTAACAACCGTGTTGACTTAGGTTCCTTGGAAGACGCCGCCGCTACAGATGGTGGACGGGAGGCGACGGGGAAGACGCACACGGGCGGCCGGTCAGCGCCCCCGCCCAGCGCCGTCACGGGCGGCCCGGGCGGGCCCGGACAGGTACGAGCGGCCGCTGGCGGACCGCGTGCCGTGCGGCATGCGTGACTGCACCTGGTGGAGGGAGCGGCGGAACACGGGCGGCACGAAGTTTCTGCGGTCGGTCGCGGACCATGCGCCGGTCGGGACTGCACTCGGGCAGGTAGCGGCGGGACACGGACGGGCGTCTCAAACGATCAGCGGATGAGGCGCGTGCCGTGCAGCGGGCGTGACTGCACCTGGGGCAGGTAACGGCGGGACACGGGCGTCTCAAACGGTCAGCGTATGAGTCGCGTGCCGTGCGGCGAGCGTGACTGCACTCGGGGCAGGTAACGGCGGGACACGGACGGCTCACACGTTCAGCGTATGAGTCGCGTGCCGTGCGGCGAGCGTGACTGCACTCGGGGCAGGTAACAGCGGGACACGGGCGACCCACACGATCAGCGTATGAGTCGCGTGCCGTGCGGCGAGCGTGACTGCACTCGGGGCAGGTAACGGCGGGACACGGGCGGCTCACACGTTCAGCGTATGAGTCGCGTGCCGTGCGGCGAGCGTGACTGCACTCGGGGCAGGTAACAGCGGGGCACGGGCGACCCACACGATCAGCGTATGAGTCGCGTTCCGTGCGGCGAGCGTGACTGCACTCGGGGCAGGTAACGTTTGGCGGGGTGCAGACGCCTGTGGACTCCGCCGCCCTCGACCGTCTCCTGCAAGCCTGCCCGGCGGTCTCGGCGGCCCGGCGGGCACTGGTTGTCCACCGGTTCATCGCCGGCGCGGACATCGGCTACCGCGGTGACTGCCGACTCCTCACTGGGCAGAGGTCACCGCCGTTGGCCGGCGCCGACACCCAGGTTGGGGGGCCGTGTTGGTTAGTTTTTTGTAGGCGGAGCCGTGCGCGGCACTGCGTCGGGGAGACTTGCAGATCCAAGCGGCGGAGACCGCGGCCCGGCCCGGTGACGAGGTACTCGGTCGCCCGTAGGCCGCAGAAGAAAGCCAGCGTGACCGCGGCCCAGATGCAGCGCCGTTCCCAGACCCCGGGCACGGTAGCAATCAGCCCCGCTTTCAGCCGGACCATGATGTCGGCGGTGAGCGCATGCCGTAGGTGAGCTGCGGGGGGCTGCGGCCCGCGCGCCTGGTAGCCCTGCAGTGCGGTGTCGGCGAAAGGCGGCAGCCCGGGGGGCATGGGATAGCCGCGTTGCAGGTGTAGACGCCGCACAGCAGCGATGTATTGCCGCGCCGTGGCCAGCGCAAGGCCACGACTGTGCATGTGCCCGACAAAGTATGCCAGCGTGGCGTCACTGGCAGGCGTCTCGGCGAGACCGAACTTGGTGCAGAACTGACGATAGCAGGCCTGACCGGCGCGGTAGGCCTTGTGGGACGCAGGCGCTAAGCTGTTCGACAGCAGCTGTCGGGTGGCACGCTCCAAGGCGGAGTGGCCGCGGCAGGGGTGCAGTCCTGGCCCCGGGAACCCGGCAAACGGCAGGTCCATGGCTCGACCTGTGTCAGGGTGGCACACGCGCGGGGCGACTGCCGGCCGCGGGCACGCCCTGGCGGGCGTGGCCGGGTCCCCCTGACGTCACCGGCGGTCCGGCGCCGCCCGGCCCGCGGCGCCGACGGCACACAAGCTCGGCAGCACCCAGCCAGTGGGCCAGCTGTTGTTGTCGTCGCGGGGTGACCGCCCCGGCGTACAACCATGTCACCCGAGCGCCGGATACTGGGGCCAGTGTCCGACAAGGGTGTCGGGCGGCGGGGCGGCGACCGGCCCGGCGTGTTGGCACCCCTTAACAACCGTGTTGACTTAGGTTCCTTGGAAGACGCCGCCGCTACAGATGGTGGACGGGAGGCGACGGGGAAGACGCACACGGGCGGCCGGTCAGCGCCCCCGCCCAGCGCCGTCACGGGCGGCCCGGGCGGGCCCGGACAGGTACGAGCGGCCGCTGGCGGACCGCGTGCCGTGCGGCATGCGTGACTGCACCTGGTGGAGGGAGCGGCGGAACACGGGCGGCACGAAGTTTCTGCGGTCGGTCGCGGACCATGCGCCGGTCGGGACTGCACTCGGGCAGGTAGCGGCGGGACACGGACGGGCGTCTCAAACGATCAGCGGATGAGGCGCGTGCCGTGCAGCGGGCGTGACTGCACCTGGGGCAGGTAACGGCGGGACACGGGCGTCTCAAACGGTCAGCGTATGAGTCGCGTGCCGTGCGGCGAGCGTGACTGCACTCGGGGCAGGTAACGGCGGGACACGGACGGCTCACACGTTCAGCGTATGAGTCGCGTGCCGTGCGGCGAGCGTGACTGCACTCGGGGCAGGTAACAGCGGGACACGGGCGACCCACACGATCAGCGTATGAGTCGCGTGCCGTGCGGCGAGCGTGACTGCACTCGGGGCAGGTAACGGCGGGACACGGGCGGCTCACACGTTCAGCGTATGAGTCGCGTGCCGTGCGGCGAGCGTGACTGCACTCGGGGCAGGTAACAGCGGGGCACGGGCGACCCACACGATCAGCGTATGAGTCGCGTTCCGTGCGGCGAGCGTGACTGCACTCGGGGCAGGTAACGGCGGGACACGGGCGGCTCACACGTTCAGCGTATGAGTCGCGTGCCGTGCGGCGAGCGTGACTGCACTCGGGGCAGGTAACGGCGGGCCACGGGCAACTCACACGATCAGCGCATGAGTCGCGTGCCGTGCGGCGAGCGTGACTGCACTCGGGGCAGGTAACAGCGGGACACGGGCGGCTCACACGTTCAGCGTAGGAGTCGCGTGCCGTGCGGCGAGCGTGACTGCACTCGGGGCAGGTAACTGCGGGACACGGGTGTCTCAACGACTAGCGTATGAATCGCGTGCCGAACTGCGGGCGTGACTGCACTCGGGGCAGGTAACGGCGGGACACGGGCAACTCACACGATCAGCGCATGAGTCGTGTGCCGTGCGGCGAGCGTGACTGCACCTGGGGCAGGTAACAGCGGGACACGGGCGCGTCACACGATCAGCGCATGAGTCGCGTGCCGTGCGGCGAGCGTGACTGCACTTGGGGCAGGTAACAGCGGGACACGGGCGACCCACACGATCAGCGGATGAGGCGCGTGCCGGGCGCGGGCCGTGCGGCGGGCGTGTATACACCTGGAGGAGCAGTAGGTGTAGTCGGCGGCGTGACTACTGCCACGCCGCGCTACAGCGCACAGGGGGAGGACACTCACCGGTGATGGCGTACGCAAATTCCTCCATGCTCCGGGATGGCGACACTGCGTGGGGATCAGAGCGTGTGCGTGCGTCTCCTGGAGCACTCACACGCAGACTGGTGCGCCGCGCCGGCGGTCTGTGTACCGCCGGTCGCTCCCCTCGCGGCGGAGCGCTGATAGCCCTTCCGCTCTGCTTGTGTCAACGAACACTTGACGGATTTGCTGCTGCGCCCGGTGTCGGTGTTTGAACACCCACTTCGGGTGTGCGCGGAGTAAGTGAATTGAATGTAGGCTATAAGAAACTCTGAAACTAGAGCGAAACCACGGAATGTGATTTTGTTTTACATTTTTCCAGTGAAAAGATGCACTTGTCTCAAAGTGATCCAAATTGCACACGTTTCCTGTCAAACCTAAAGTTATAGCTCAACGAAAAAATGGGGTTGGCTTATTATTTTATCATCGGTGAACAGTGCTATAATTGCAAAGACTGCTCAACGAAAATGATAAAAGTAGAACGTCATATTATACATAATTAATAGGCAATAAAAGCGACTTTATTTAATGCCGTTGCAAGATTGTTCTATTAAGCAAATATTCAACAGTACATGACGATTCGTGATCGCTGCAACAGCCTCTGAAAACAAAACAAATATCACCTTTGCCTCGTCAATCTCGGCGAGCGTTGTCCCCACGACCGCGCCCGTCCGGTACCCGCTCAAATTGCTGATGCTCATGAACAGCATCCTGAAATAAAAAAAATGATATAATCAAACATGAATCGTGAATCCAGCATCGCAAGTTAGAGAGGGGTTCCGGATTTAAACCTGCCTGTCCAAATTAGCACCGTCGACATTACGTGACAAAACAACACAAACATACTTACTCCCTGAACTGCACCGCAAATGAGCGGGTGGGCGCGGCCGGGGGACTGGAGAGGACCGACGACAGGTAATCCTCGCAGATCTTCTCGATCTGCCGCCGGTCCTCATCGGAGAGGATGTTGTCCGGGTTGGTTTTTCTTGCCTCACGGGCCGCTTTTTCCATGTTAAGTTCTGTGAATATGAGAACACATGTAAGGAACATAATTTTCACGGTATGTCAGTGGTGCCTGACATGATATTGGGAAATATGTCAAAGGTGACCGGTCATTTTGGAATATATTTGCATTATATTAAGAGTATTTGTCAAACTGTTCAAAAGTAGTCTACTGGGTGCTTCTTCACAAGCTGATAGTAGTTGCTCGAGACATTCACGAAAAACAAGGGCGTGGCATCTACCCTGCACTGGTGAGGGGTAACGCTGCGCCTAGCAATATCTGGTGTGACATGGGTCGGGAAATAGGACGTGCTGACTCCGTGCTTAATCACTAGGACGTGCTTAATCACTGACCACTGAACGTTGGTAAACAGCTTACACAGCATATCGCTTCAATGGCAAATATATGTCATGTTTATAAATGCGTGGAAATGTGAAAACAACGAAATTCAATCATTTCCAAAGTAACGTTACAGAGATGCTGCACTATTAACGTTCCCAAACCATTTGACGTCTACAATAAGAGTCTGTTGTCAAACGTTGTATTATAATTTACTTTATTTTTTTGTTTGAAAACGGAGAACACATACGGGGTCGGTGCTGCCGCCGCAGACCGCGGAGGCCGTTACTGAAAACGGAGAACGGCTCCGTCATCTGGCCGCAGGCCAGCCCCCACTGCCCCTCTTGCACCCTGGTGCAAAAATTGGCCAGCGCCTTAAAAAATTTGTTGCCGTTGGCGGGCCGCGCCGACAGTTCGGCGGCTATTGCCTCCTGCTCAATCTCCAGCTGTCAAGAGACGCGGGGCAGGTCAAGCAAGGCGCAGAGCATCATTTTTCGTCATTCAGCTTTTATGATACGCCGGCAAAGATGTCACAAAATGCACTAATTTTAAGAATTGCCGCTTCCGTAGCAGTTCAGATAATGTGACGCACATAAAGCAAGGTTTAACGATTTATTATGTAGGCTGTTGTGTTGTCATTTGAAAATGGGACGCAATACATTCTAGATAAAACAAGTATCGTTGATTATTTCACTAAAGTAGATGTCGGAAAATGTGGTGAATCGACTCAAGATGTTAACGACAACAATATAAATGCTGGCATTTGGGGAATATTTGAAATGGACGTGAATGCTGTTGCTACTACATATAAGTACTTACGGCGACGGCAGGCCACGCCTCCGGGTGGATGGGGACCCCGAGCTGCCTGGCCGCCCGCTCACTCAGCGCACGCACGCACTGCAACAGAGGGAGACGGAACGTTATCGAATAACGTACGGCACTTGAACACAGTGAGTGGTGCGTGCCTGTGAACACAACTCCTATGCCCAGGATATCTCGCCTCTAAATAATCAAGATTAACACGCAAGTTACTGGGTGGGCTATCCCCCCCCCCCCCCCCCTGCAGACAGTGTCTCAGTGTCTCGTGTGTGGACGGCCAGGTGACATGGACTCACCAGTATGCGCGAGAAGCGCTCCTCATTGCGCAGCCAGGGTCCATCTTTATTTGGGTGGTCCTTCCGTAGGTGGCGGCAGTAGTTCGCCACCCTATTCTTGCAGGTCCCGAAAGTCCTTTCGGGCCCTCCGAGCTATAACAGCGTGTTCAGGTAAATATAAGACCTTTGCCATACTATTGCATTGTAACTTATGCCTTCCAGCACAAAAGTGGGGCGTCACTTACAATGGATAAAAACGAGACAGCATAAGCCTAACCAATATGGGAAAAATGCGTTACAATTAAGGATAATACAAAACAAAACAATGATAAAGAATCAAAACATGTTTGGCTGATTGATGAAATAAGTCTTATAAACATGTGTCTTATAAACAGGTGTAATTTTGACTAATAACTAAAGCATTTTAAGTTTCATTTGAATTAATTCAATTGAAAACGACAATCACGCTGGACGTGACATTCCAAGACATGGTGTTCACGAAGACGAATAGCGAGCACAGAAGCAGCTTCGACCCGCATTGTAATTATGAATCAGATACAAAGCTTATCACTGTACCGACAGAGCTACAAGGAGGACATAATTACTCAATTCTGCGTCAATAATAGCAATATTCATATCTTATTTTAAGACATTACAAACAAATATGTGTAATGTTTAAGGACCAGTGTTTCGGGAGAACACGAACAAAATCAATATTAAAGCGCTCGAACAATACATAAGCTGTACGATAAAACAAAGAGCATAGTAGCTTACGATTGTGCGCTGTTGTTGAGCTACGTATGCACCTCCTTCAAGCGCATCATTTCTCTGGCGCCCTTGAAGAAGGTGCTCTCCGTGCCATCTGGATCATGCTGCAGCAGGTAGCTGGCATGCGCCGCGGCCCTCTTTTGTGTCGTATAGACGTTGCCGCAGCAACAGGGCACGGCATGCGGCTCTACCTGCGCTGTTGGTCACAGAACGGTCTCTGTAATGACGTCACGGTGAGCCATTCATGGGGGTTCATCAGCAGTGTTCACACCCAAACACGACGCAATGATTCCTGAGTTGAATTGAACGTGGGGAAATCAATAAAACTGTAGTTCACAAATTGTTCAATGCAGATGCAGTCGGAAGAAGAACAAAGATTATATAGATCCCAGTGATCGTTTTTACGCCAATTTAAGCAAACACATATGCAATAAGAAAAGAAAGGTCAATTCATTCTAACTTGAGTGAATTTTGGATGAGCGCATACAATATTGGCGGGGATGATTTAGATGAATAAATGAAGTAAGTCAGCTTAGTCAAATGTTCACTCAGAAACAAAGTCTTGCCTACAGCTGGCGTCGCCGTCGCACCAGCTTCTTCGTCAATCGTCAAAGTCAATCGTGCTATGCTGGATTCTTGGATACGTGGGCCTAGCGGGAAACGAGCAGGCAGATCAGGCTGCCAAAAGGGCTACACGACCAGCATGCACTGGTTCGTTCCCCTTACCTGCCACGGACCTATTTCCTGCATGCAAGGAGTACGTGTGCAGAAAGTGGCAGTGCGCATGGGACGAGGTGGTTTCCAAGTTGAAGGAGCTTAAGCCGCAACTTTCTCCATGGCATTCCGTCATTCGAAAATCGAGAGCGGAAGAAGTGTCCCTAGCCGACTTCGTATCGGCCACACCTATACCACACACAAATACCTGCTGTGCGGAGAGGAGCGGCCGCGCTGCTCTCGATGTGGGGATATGTTATCGGTTCGCCACGTGCTTGAGTTCTGCCGACATCTTCATAATGAACGTGTGAGGTTTTTTGGTTCTAGCGCTCTCAGTTTACAGGAGGTTTTGGGTGATGATTCGTGCCACATTTCTGAGGTTGTTCGTTTTCTTGCTGACGTCCGTTTTCCTGTGATCTCCATTTCTTAGTTTCTTCGTTTTGTTTTGTTCTATTTTGTCCCGTCTTGCTTTGTGTTTGCAGTTTGCACGTTCCGGTTTCACAGTTTGCCGTCATCCACTCATGGTGTGTACAGTGTCCTCACTTTCCTTCTGCCTGTCCCACTGTTGGGTTGAGTGATCGTTTTGCTTGAAGTTTTTGACCAGATGTTATGGGCGCCTGGCGCCATATAACATGGGCGCCATATATTGTAGCTGCAGTGCCCTTAAACCCAAATCATCATCATCACCTGAGGGCGGCACATGAACTGAGGGCGGCACATGACCTGAAGGCGGCACATGACCTGAAGGCGGCACCTGGCCAGGGGCGGCACCTACCTAGCCTGAGGGCGGCTCCTGGTCTGAGTGCAGCAAATGTCAGATATCAAACCCCGTAAGCATGTCTATCCGTGCCTTCGGCGCGGAAATCGGTCTGCTTACAAGGCCCTTCCGCGCCTTCGGCGCGGAGGGGGGGGGGGGGGGGGCGCGGCCGTCCCCCCTGTGTCTGCCCGCAGGGGGCGGCCGCCCCCCCCAGGTGGGGCGTCGGCGAGGCCGGAGGGTCCTCGGTAGACCTCGTCTTGGGGTCCTCCGTCGGCCCCGCCTGGGGGCCCTTGGTTGACCCCGGGCTGGGCGCCGAGGATGGCACCGGGAGGGGATCCTCACTTTGGCCAACTTGAGGCGCGGAGGATGCTATCTATCACCCGGCTATCACCCGCAGCGGAGGTCGGAACCTGCCGACACAAAAGGACAGCACTACAAAAACATAAATATAATGAGAGCGGCCGGCCGACCGCATATCTCCGAAACATTGGGAGATGGAGATGACACGCAGCTCAGCAACAGCGATGACAGGGCCGGCAACAGCGATGACGATTGTATTCTGGTTTATGATTTTGCGTAAGCATCCGATTGGCTGGTTGGACCGATGGTCGTCCCACCGTATCACGTCGGGGCGTGACCGGGCGGACAGCCACAACATTTCAAGAATGGTCAGCTACACTTTAGTCGGCGCTTAGCAATGAAGATGTCTGAAGTAAGTCAGCTTAGTAAAATGCTCACTCAGAAACTAAGTCGCCTGGCGGCTCCTTCCTGTACCACTGCTGTGAGTTTCGTTTGAAATGATAATTTTCCTTCCTTTGGGCGAGTATGTATCGAAAACCTTTTTGAATGGCCGCATAGTAGTATTGCTGACGAGGCGGTGCTGCACCGCCTCGCACTAAAGCATTATCCCGGTTTCGGCGGGACTCCACCGGTCATGCTTACCGCGCTCTTCGGGCCCGCCTCCCCATATTGTTCATCGGGCGCCAGGACGTAGTACTCCCGCCTCGCCCACTCATAGAACGGGTCCACCGCCGCCACGATCCGTATTTCGGTGGCAGGCTCGCGGGCCACCTGCGGTCCGGTCGGGAATAGCAGTCTCTGCCCCGGTAGTGCCTCCGGTGGTGGCTGCGGGAGCTGCTCCGGTGGTGGCTGCAGAAGCTGCTCCAGTGGTGGCTGAAACAGCTGTCCGGTGGTGGCTGAAGCAGCTGCTCCGGTAGTGGCTGCAGCAGCTGCTCCGTCGGTGGCTGGGAGCTGCTCCGGTGGTGGTTGCAGCAGCTGCTCCGGTGGTGGTTGCGGTTGGTGCTGAGCGGCGGAGGAGGGCCCCTGCTCCGGTGGTGGTTGCGGGAGCTGCTCTGGTGGTGGTTGCGGGAGCTTCTCCGGTGGTGGTTGCGGGAGCTGCTCCGGTGGTGATTGCGGGAGCTGCTCCGGTGGTGGCTGCAGCAGCTGCTCCGTCGGTGGCTGCGGGAGCTGCTTCGGTGGTGGTTGCGGGAGCTTCTCCGGTGGTGGTTGCGGGAGCTGCTCCGGTGGTGATTGCGGGAGCTGCTCCGGTGGTGGCTGCAGCTGCTGCTCCGTCGGTGACTGCGGTTGGTGCTGAGCGGCGGAGGAGGGCCCCGGCTGTCTGGCACCCGCAGCGGAGGACGGAGCTGGCCGGGCAGACTGGTGGCGGGAAACAACATATCGATGATATTTGCACACATCGATCAGAAGTGCACATATCAATCAGTGGTGCACAATCGCATGTCCACTGTTCCGTGACAGAGCGTATACTGAAACCACAAAGCAACAGACGAGAACGGAGGCGTACCGCAGTGAGCAGATGCTTACCCGGGAGGCGTCGCGGTACGCCATGTGATAAGACGTCAACCGCTCCTGCTGGCCGTACGCCACGTAGTGGCGCTCGGCCGTCTGGAGGGAGTGGGCCCGCGACTCGGCCGCCGTCTCGACGCTCTGCTGCAGCAGGCCAACTCCCGCAACCCCTGGTCCTGGAAACGGGCACGAACCCGTACACGCACGCACACGTACACGTACACGTACACGTACACGTACACGTACACGTACACGTA
Source organism: Chirona hameri (assembly GCA_036785665.1). Classification (NCBI taxonomy): domain Eukaryota; kingdom Metazoa; phylum Arthropoda; class Thecostraca; order Balanomorpha; family Balanidae; genus Chirona; species Chirona hameri. The sequence continues at coordinate 48,509 of JAXIVJ010001012.1, forward strand.
CACGACACACCACACACCACACACGATACACGCGACACACACACACACACACACACACACACACACACACACACACACACACACACACACTTCGACATTTAAACAATATGCTTATGTTAACGTGCTTACCAAATGTTGAGTATGCCATAGTTAACCTAGGCTAGTTATTCATCAGCGAAAGCAACATATCATATAATTACATTGTTGTTTTGATAGGACCGATGCATGGCATTTTTAAACCGGGTCCTCAGGTTCGGCGCGCTGCCGCCGACGCGTTTGGCAGCCGTCTTCAGGGTGCGGTCCAGCACCTCTGTGCCGGTCCGCGTACTGGACAGAACCAGGTTGGAGTCGGCTGCTAACGGCACCCAGTCCGTCTCGTCACTGGCAATCCGGTGAAGTCATGTCGCGGCCACCGATCGGGCCACTGTCCGGTGACGCGGGCCCAGGGAACCCTCGTATGGCGATATAAGCTTCACTTGTATTACAGTCAAGTTTGAATAGATTTGTGTGTAACAACGTGCGCTTCATATCGCTGGAGCTCGGGCTATAACGTAAGTATGGCGAGTACTTTCACCGTTATTGACATATCACACTAATTTAACATTTCGATTCCACGACACATTTTGATAAGACATGACCAGTTCACGCCGATCAAATTATCACTGACTAAGTTTTCACTGACTCAGCTGAAGGTTATGTTTGCATGGGTTTGCCTCGCGAGGTGTTTTCCTCTTTGCTGATGTTTCCGAAAACACTATTTTGTATTTCCAGCTTTGTGATGTTTCGTTTTCTTGCTGTTTTTCCATGAGTTTCTTGCCCTGATGTTGCCTCTTCCGTGTTCGCTGATGAGTATTTCTGAGGGTTCTGTTTTCAACGTATCCGGCTCTGTTTGCATCATATGTTTGCCACACGACGCGTTGTTTTGATCCTTTCTGGTGTTTTCTGTGGATTCTTTTTTGCTCATGATTTGTGTGTCATGTGGCGCGTTTTCTGTTTGTTTTCCTTTACTCAGCTACACCGTCTTCCAGTCTTTTATTTATGGGCGCCATATAACCGCTTCTATTGCGGCGACCATAAGCCCCCCTCCCCTCCGCTGACGATAGCCGCCTTGGCTCTGTACGGGCTCGGAGGAGACGGTATGGACGGAGCCGGCATGCTCCACGTGCGCTACCACGACTATGCGTAAGTCACGGCAGCGACGGGGACGGCGGCGGCAGATCAGATCTAGGGACAAAATTAATGGAACAGCCAGAATGGCCACTTCCACCACCAAAATGGACACTCTCCCCACCAGCTTAACAAACACGCCAGAATGGCCCAAGCCACCTCCAAAAAGGCCAATCCACCACCAAAAAGACGAATCCACCACCAACGATGCCAGATGGAATATGAAATACAGAAACCCTACTAAACGGGATGAACAGCATTAGGGTGCCGGCGGAGGACTATGAACATTTTGAACAATCACCAAAATGAATAACAAAAACAACTTGCCGGCCAGACATGCCAGAATATACGTAATTGAAGCATGCCATGTTCCCTGTTCCATCGAGCTAGGATTTTAGGTTACGGGAGGATGGATAAACCGGTCTGCCGTTGACCTAGCCTCATAGGCGTCGCCAGGATTTTTAGGCTGGAGGTGGGGTGGGCTGGTAAACTGGTCTGCTGAAGACTTAACTTAACCTACCCCCAAAGTCGGATTTCTCCTCGGATTTGGGCCACTTTATTTCGTCATCATCCAGTGCTTAATATTCGAGCGGTCATTTCCTAAATGCAAATTAAAACTAAATGTTGAAGGCAATGTGATTGTATTGCATCATTGACACAACACAGTCTGGATTGAACAATACTAGTCACACTATAACGTTTGCACACTCTATAACGCTTGCGCTATATAACGCTTGCGCTATATAACGCTTGCGCTCTATAACGCTTGCGCTCTATAACGCTTGCGCTCTATAACGCTTGCGCTCTATAACGTTTGCACACTCTATCAAGTTTATCTCCTCAATATTCAACAAACATGTGTCTTTGGCACTGCTGCCTCCTCAGACACGAGATGCTAGACTTGAGATCTGGGTTGACATCGGACACGAAAGCTCGTACAAGCGACCAGGATTGGGGAGGGGGGGAGGGCGGAGACTGAGGCTGCCACACACACAACGAAACAAACACCAATGCAACGCCTACAGCGAAATCAGCTTCATGAATCAGTGATACAGCCACAGCACGCACAATATCCCCACTACTCTGGCTGCCGCTGCAGCGCTCGTTTGGCCTGGCATGGCCGACCCCTCTTGCGCTTTTGCCCCATGGGGAGGGCTTTAGCAGCCTCTGGGAACTCCACAAGGCTCCATAAGCTGCCCAACCCGTACACATGCTTGCACAGATTGCGTTTCAGAAAGATGCGGCACGAACACCTGAAGGCATCCACACTTTGCCGTCTGTCCACGTCCACATGGTACATACAGCGTCGCATTGCCACCATGACGTCAAAATCTGTCGCAGTCAAGCCTAAAACATTCGCGGTGTAGGCCGCAACAACACCTTCTTCCAGCTCAGTGGCGTCGCCCGCTGGTACAAAGACGCGCTCATCATGGTCAGTGATCACCTTTCCACTGTGCATCCACTGATGCGCTGCCGTAAACTCGGCCAGGGTTGGCTCAGGGGTGCTGCACATCGTCCTCCTGTCCCCCAAGTCCAGCGACCAGTTCTTGGCGATGTCGATCATCTGCCGCAGCCACTGGCTCAGCGGGAGCCGTTCACGGAAGGTGAACAAACGCTTGATTACCCCATTCACGGCCTCCAGTCCATTATTTGTGCTGGGAGAACCGCGGTGGACGCCTTCATAGAAGGCATGGTTCTCCCCGAGTACCGTGGTTTTGAAGTAGTCTAGAAACGCAGCTGACTGTGGCCACCTTGCAGACCACTTTTGCAGCATCAAGTTGGCTGCATGCCAAAACATGTCACTGTCCAGCGACAGCTGCAGGTCTGCCAGGTCACCCAGGAACATTTCCCGGGCCTCAGCAGGCTCCTTCCGCGCCCTTTCGTCCACCGCTTTCTTCAGGTGGAACCAGCACACCCGTCTTACTGCATCTGGGAATACCTCTGTTGTCGCAGCAGTGATAGCTCTTGCCATGTCGCCTACCACAACTTCAGGCGCATACTCCCCTTCACAGTGCAAAGATGCACCATCTTTCAGCGTTCTAAGAACGAAAGCATAGTCTGCGCTGGTTTCCGAGGACAGCACGCACACCATGCACGGGAAGAAGCTTTTGTTGGCGTCAGCAACTCCAGCCACGATCGCAGGATACCCCTGCCAGTTAACTTTGTAGGTTGCGTCTATCTGCAGCACATTTGACTCAGCCACAGCCTTGAGGAGTTTTCTTGTTGTGATGCAGACTCTAAAACTTTGATCCTCATGATGCACCTCATATGCCTGTACGTATGGTTCATCTTCACTTTCTGGTGGTACACAGTTTGTTGAGCACCACTCCTTGAGATCCAGGGTAGTGCTGGTTGAGGGACCCAGGTGCTTCTTACGAAGCTGAGCTAGGTAGTTTTTCAGCTGCCTGTTAGAGTAGCCACTGATGCCCTTGTTTCTCAGGGCGATGTTTACTTGCAGTGGCTTGCGGACCTGGGCGAGGAACAGTTCTTCCACAGCCTGCAAATAAGTTAATAGTATTAGTCAACAGGTAAGCCATTGAGCCTTACACTGGTGGGAATGCTAGGGGCCAGCATAAACATATCTTGAAAGATAACACTTGTTTTCAATTTATATTGAATTATTGGCAATCAGGTATGACTGACTTATCATTGGTCATTTCAAATTACAGCTATATTCAAGCTATCACATTATTTTAAGATAATTTTGTCAGATTATAGCATAACTCATCCTCTTAATTAATTACTGAATTAATTGTTTTTAGTAAACTATTAATACATGATTACATATTCACGTAACTGCATATAATTTCACATAGGTACCAAGCACCACTTTCTGCATTATGGTGCCACATAACATCTAACCTAGCATTGCCTCTCAGAGCACATAGCAGCATGATGTTCCATTTTTGTTTATATATGTAAGAAAAAAATGGAAGGGGGTGTTTACCTGCTACTGCATCCCCAACCAAAAACAAAAAGTTCCGCCCCTGGGAAGGGCCAAGGATCACCACCTCCCCAGATCACATTTTGATTTTCCCACACCATCTGCAGCTGATGCAGTGCTTGGGCGACTGCATCCAGCTGCAGACAGGGTTTGACAATTGAAATGATGACGGAGATGTGGCGATTCAGGACCCTTTCCACTACCTAGGTATGGAACAAGGCCGCCCCAAGGCGTATGGTGTATGAGTATGTGTATAGACAGCAAAATAAACAAACAAATATCACCTTTTTAGTTGTTGTACTGAGTCATCAATGTCATCAATGTCAACTACTTAGATGACGGATGAACCTTGTCATGGAGGTCTCAATTTTGAACTAAAAATAGCCGAGATTTCACCTTAAAAACCAACACTCTGGCGAATCACTCAGTCGCCACGTCTGAACTAAACAACGGGTGACCCACCAACGGGCCGGTCACCCAACACTCCCTCTATCACCGACTCTCATCAGGTCGGGATGGCTTTGGTCTTCGTCCCTCCTCCGCTAGCTCCCGCACCAGCAACCGCTCCCTCTCTGTTGTCCTTCTGCCACTTCAGAAACGCCGACCACTTCTTCGGTCCGTGGGCTTCTCTGAACTCGAGGACATCCTCCAGAAGCGTCAGGAACTTCTTCTGGTCTGGTGGCATCACGAGACCAGAGCCAGCAGTCAGGACGGCGAACCTCTCAGCCTGTTGTTCCTCCTGCCCGTTGCTCTTTCCCCTCTTGTACTCGATGCTGAGTTTGCCCTGGCGGACGACAAATTCCGTCCACCAGGGGTGTCTCTCGCTCAGCAGGTATGGGAGACAGTTGCCACCCATGACCCACTCTCTGGCCTTCTTAGCCGCGCTCATCACTGTCAGCCGAGCCAGGACATGGAGTGAGGGGCCCGGGAAACTGAGCGAGATCCTGGGAAGTGTTACAGCTTCCATCTTTCCGCTGGCCCGGTCCTGCACTCCGTACTTCCCCAACAGGCCTGCCACCCGCGTCTGCGTCTCGTCGCTCCGAAAGTGGGCCCTCGCCTTGTCCTTCATCTTGCTTACATTCGCTCCCCTCACGTGGTAGATGGCTAGTAGGTCCACAAGGTCCTTCTCCAGAGTCCCCAGCGCGAGTCTCTTCACCACGTCCTGCACAGCCTTGGCCGAGAATCCCTCATACTTGAGAAGTTCATGGGACTTCTCCAAATCTCCAAAGGCATCAATCCAAGTCTGGAGGGTCAGGTCAAAGCCCCCTGGATTTAACTCCACCATCTTTTTGACTCTGGTCCTTCTTTCGTCCCCTAACTTTGTGCTCTTTCTTACTGGTGACTTCTTCACTCCTGAGCCAACACTCTGCTGCCTTCTCTTGGCCTCAGGGCTTGATCCAGGCGTCCCTTCGCTCTGCTCCTTCAGGAGAGCTGTCAGGAGACTAGTGTTGCCCGTGCCTGGTTGGGTGTTGTTCAAGTCCATTCACGTTGCCGACCACAGGAGAAGATTCAGGTTATAGCAAGATTAGTTAGGGGGTCAGTGTGTTTTGAGGCAAGTTTGTGTGTCTTCCATTCTTCTTGGCCATGGAGATGATCACCCTGTAGCAAAATACTGACTTGGGTGCTATCCGAATGATACCATACCAGCAACTCTGCAGAGCATCCTGGCTGCTTACAGGTCATGTACTGTTTGGCACCCTCAGCTGTTATGTGATGCTTACTCTTAACCCACTGCCCTGCATCTTGGTTCAGCCAGTCCTTGATTTCATCTTCCGTTGTACAGGTCTTGGCTTTCTTCCACTCCTTTCCTTTTCCTCTCACTCGACCTCTGGCACGCTGATCCGGTTTGGGAGCAGCGAAATGAGTTTGAGTTGGATGCTCAAAATCACTATCATCTGAATCCATGTCCTTAATAAGGAGCAGGGTTCCAAGGCAATTTATGTTTTTCCGCCCTAAGCTTCACAGTTCGTCACCTTCAGGTTGGATTACCCAAGGTCTGTAAAGATTACCCAAGGCCGTATAAGAGAGGTAGAGTCATCCGGAGATTGTAGCGCCCCAATCGCTAAACATTAGCGTGACGTCACTGGGACAGTGGTCCGACTCGGCTGTCGCCGCACGCGGCTCGGTGCGGTGCGAATATTTCGAACGGGATACGGATAGTTGCGCCTAAGGCACGATCCTATTTAGTATACGTCCGGGTGAATTTTAGGGAAAAAAGAATACGTTCGGGTCAATTTTGGGAAAATATCCTCAACGGGTGAAAATTGGGGAAAAATACCCTTATCTTAACGCTCGTCACGGCCGTCAGGCTGCTTGCAGCGGCTCGTGCTGGGTACCGAGGTGTTCACAAAGGTTCATTCTACATCGGCTGATTGCTTGTTTTCACTCGCCTATATTTGTTTTCAAGTAATTTGCATGCAAACTTTGGGGACGTTTAGTCACGCCATGATATTTCGTTGGCAGCGCCATCTACATTTAGAGGTGTTCGGGTGACAAATGGGGAATCGGCAGTGGCGCAAGCAGGAGTATTCGGATCACAATTGACTGATTCCGTGACCAATTTGCCAGCATGAAAGGCCATCGTCGTTTCCCATAGGTCCGTTCTTGACGATATGAGGTTATTTCGTGCTCTCAAGTGCGTTCATTTGTCACGGTTCCTGCGTCGGCTTTGGTATAGTTTGTTTCACGCTCAACAGATGGCGCTACTGTCGGCGGACGGGAATGTCCATCGGGCACTTCCCAGCTGAATGGGCGGAGGAGCTCCGACTGGAAGTAAAAACAAGTAGTCCGTTCTTGACGATATGGTTAATTCGTGCTCTCAAGTGCTTTCATTTGTCACGGTTCCAGCGTCGGCTTTGGTACAGTTTGTTTCACGCTCAACAGATGGCGCTAATGTCGGCGGACGGGAATGTCCATCCGGCACTTCCCAGCTGAATGGGCGGAGGAGGCTCCGACTGGAAGAAAAAACAAGTAGTCGGACAATGTAGATTGAACCTTTGTGAACACATTGGTACCCAACACTAACCGCTGGAAGCAGCGTGACGGCCGTGACGAGCGTTAAGATAAGGGTATTTTTCCCCACTTGTCTACCGTTGAGGATATTTTCCCAAAATTGACCCGGACGCATACGCTACCCGCATGTTAGATGGCGGTGCTATCGAAACTCAGCGCCCAACGTCACCTAACTTTGCATGCTAATTACTTAAAAACAATGAGAGATGAGAGAAAACAAGTAAGCAGCCAAAATGTAGAATGAACCTTTGTGAACACATTTGTACCCAACACTAACCGCTGGAAGCAGCGTGTCGGCCGTGACGAGCGTTAAGATAAGGGTGTTTTTCCCCAATTTTCACCCGTTGAGGATATTTTCGCAAAATTGACCCGGACGCATACGCTGCCCGGATGTTAGATGGCGGTGCTTATTGAAACTCCGCTCCCAACGTCACCTAACTTTGCATAATAATTACTTAAAAACAAAGAGAGATGAGAGAAAACAAGTGAGCAGCCCAAATGTAGAATGAACCTTTGTGAACACATTGGTGCCCAACACGTGCCGCTGGAAGCAGCGTGACGGCCGTGACGAGCGTTAAGATAAGGGTATTTTCCCCAATTTTCACCCGTTGAGGATATTTTCCCAAAATTGACCCGGACGCATACGCGGCCCGGATGTTAGATGGCGGTGCTATTGAAACTTTGCGCCCAACGTCACCTAACTTTGCATGCTAATTACTCAAAAACAATGAGAGATGAGAGAAAACAATTAAGCAGCCAAAATGTAGAATGAACCTTTGTGAACACATTGGTACCCAACACGTGCCGCTGGAAGCATCGTGACGTCCATGACGAGCGTTAAGATAAGGGTATTTTTCCCCAATTTTCACCCGTTGAGGATATTTTCCCAAAATTGACCCGGACACATACGCGGCCCGGATGTTAGATGGCGGTGCTATTGAAACTCCGCTCCCAACGTCACCTAACTTTGCATGCTAGTTACTTAAAAAACAATAAGAGATGAGATCAAAGAAGTAAGCAGCCGAAATGTAGAATTAACCTTTTTGAACACATTGGTACCCAACACGTGCCGCTGGAAGCAGTGTGACGGCCGTGACGAGCGTTAAGACAAGGGTATTTTTCCCCACTTGTCACCCGTTGAGGATCTTTTCCCAAAAGTCCTTCGGACGGATACGCTGCCCGGATGTTAGATGGCGGTGCTATCGAAACTCTGCGCCCAACGTCACCTTACTTTGCATGCTAATCACTTAAAAACAATGAGAGATGAGAGAAAACAATTAAGCAGCCAAAATGTAGAATGAACCTTTGTGAACACATTTGTACCCAACACTAACCGCTGGAAGCAGCGTGTCGGCCGTGACGAGCGTTAAGATAAGGGTGTTTTTCCCCAATTTTCACCCGTTGAGGATATTTTCGCAAAATTGACCCGGACGCATACGCTGCCCGGATGTTAGATGGCGGTGCTTATTGAAACTCCGCTCCCAAGGTCACCTAACTTTGCATGTTAATTACTTAAAAACAAAGAGAGATGAGAGAAAACAAGTGAGCAGCCCAAATGTAGAATGAACCTTTGTGAACACATTGGTACCCAACACTAACCGCTGGAAGCAGCGTGACGAGCGTTAAGATAAGGGTATTTTTCCCCACTTGTCACCCGTTGAGGATCTTTTCCCAAAAGTCACCCGGACGGATACGCTGCCCGCATGTTAGATGGCGGTGCTATCGAAACTCAGCGCCCAACGTCACCTAACTTTGCATGCTAATTACTTAAAAACAATGAGAGATGAGAGAAAACAAGTAAGCAGCCAAAATGTAGAATGAACCTTTGTGAACACATTTGTACCCAACACTAACCGCTGGAAGCAGCGTGTCGGCCGTGACGAGCGTTAAGATAAGGGTGTTTTTCCCCAATTTTCACCCGTTGAGGATATTTTCGCAAAATTGACCCGGACGCATACGCTGCCCGGATGTTAGATGGCGGTGCTTATTGAAACTCCGCTCCCAACGTCACCTAACTTTGCATAATAATTACTTAAAAACAAAGAGAGATGAGAGAAAACAAGTGAGCAGCCCAAATGTAGAATGAACCTTTGTGAACACATTGGTGCCCAACACGTGCCGCTGGAAGCAGCGTGACGGCCGTGACGAGCGTTAAGATAAGGGTATTTTCCCCAATTTTCACCCGTTGAGGATATTTTCCCAAAATTGACCCGGACGCATACGCGGCCCGGATGTTAGATGGCGGTGCTATTGAAACTTTGCGCCCAACGTCACCTAACTTTGCATGCTAATTACTCAAAAACAATGAGAGATGAGAGAAAACAATTAAGCAGCCAAAATGTAGAATGAACCTTTGTGAACACATTGGTACCCAACACGTGCCGCTGGAAGCATCGTGACGGCCGTGACGAGCGTTAAGATAAGGGTATTTTTCCCCAATTTTCACCCGTTGAGGATATTTTCCCAAAATTGACCCGGACGCATACGCGGCCCGGATGTTAGATGGCGGTGCTATTGAAACTCCGCTCCCAACGTCACCTAACTTTGCATGCTAGTTACTTAAAAAACAATAAGAGATGAGATCAAAGAAGTAAGCAGCCGAAATGTAGAATTAACCTTTTTGAACACATTGGTACCCAACACGTGCCGCTGGAAGCAGTGTGACGGCCGTGACGAGCGTTAAGACGAGGGTATTTTTCCCCACTTGTCACCCGTTGAGGATCTTTTCCCAAAAGTCCTTCGGACGGATACGCTGCCCGGATGTTAGATGGCGGTGCTATCGAAACTCTGCGCCCAACGTCACCTTACTTTGCATGCTAATCACTTAAAAACAATGAGAGATGAGAGAAAACAATTAAGCAGCCAAAATGTAGAATGAACCTTTGTGAACACATTTGTACCCAACACTAACCGCTGGAAGCAGCGTGTCGGCCGTGACAAGCGTTAAGATAAGGGTGTTTTTCCCCAATTTTCACCCGTTGAGGATATTTTCGCAAAATTGACCCGGACGCATACGCTGCCCGGATGTTAGATGGCGGTGCTTATTGAAACTCCGCTCCCAAGGTCACCTAACTTTGCATGCTAATTACTCAAAAACAATGAGAGATGAGAGAAAACAATTAAGCAGCCAAAATGTAGAATGAACCTTTGTGAACACATTGGTACCCAACACGTGCCGCTGGAAGCATCGTGACGGCCGTGACGAGCGTTAAGATAAGGGTATTTTTCCCCAATTTTCACCCGTTGAGGATATTTTCCCAAAATTGACCCGGACGCATACGCGGCCCGGATGTTAGATGGCGGTGCTATTGAAACTCCGCTCCCAACGTCACCTAACTTTGCATGCTAGTTACTTAAAAAACAATAAGAGATGAGATCAAAGAAGTAAGCAGCCAAAATGTAGAATTAACCTTTTTGAACACATTGGTACCCAACACGTGCCGCTGGAAGCAGCGTGACGGCCGTGACGAGCGTTAAGACAAGGGTATTTTTCCCCACTTGTCACCCGTTGAGGATCTTTTCCCAAAAGTCCTTCGGACGGATACGCTGCCCGGATGTTAGATGGCGGTGCTATCGAAACTCTGCGCCCAACGTCACCTTACTTTGCATGCTAATCACTTAAAAACAATGAGAGATGAGAGAAAACAATTAAGCAGCCAAAATGTAGAATGAACCTTTGTGAACACATTTGTACCCAACACTAACCGCTGGAAGCAGCGTGTCGGCCGTGACAAGCGTTAAGATAAGGGTGTTTTTCCCCAATTTTCACCCGTTGAGGATATTTTCGCAAAATTGACCCGGACGCATACGCTGCCCGGATGTTAGATGGCGGTGCTTATTGAAACTCCGCTCCCAAGGTCACCTAACTTTGCATGTTAATTACTTAAAAACAAAGAGAGATGAGAGAAAACAAGTAAGCAGCCAAAATGTAGAATGAACCTTTCTGAACACATTGGTACCCAACACGTGCCGCTGGAAGCAGCGTGACGGCCGTGACGAGCGTTAAGATAAGGGTATTTTCTCCCAATTTTCACCCGTTGAGGATATTTTCCCAAAATTGAACCGGACGCATACGCTGCCCGAATGTTAGATGGCGGTGCTATTGAAACTTCGCGCCCAACGTCACCTAAATTTGCATGCTAATTACTCAAAAACAGCGAGAGATGAGAGAAAACAAGTAAGCATCCAAAATGTAGAATGAACCTTTGTGAACACATTAATACCCAACACGTGCCGCTGGAAGCAGTGTGACGGTCGTGACGAGCGTTAAGATAAGGGTCTTTTTCCCCAATTGTCACCCGTTGAGGATCTTTTCCCAAAAGTCACCCGGACGGATACGCTGCCCGGATATTAGATGGCGGTGCTATCGAAACTCCGCGCCCAACGTCACCTAACTTTGCATGCTAATTACTTAAAAACAACAAAGGCCGGACAACCGGACAGGGCAGCCTGCCGAACCTTTGAAACACGAATAGTGTCAAAACCATAGGAGCAAATCACAAGCGGTTTAGACAGGTTGATAGACCTTTAGAGGGGCCTTGAAGTTTCTGGAAACTGGATTAACAATATTCAGAATTAGTATATGTTACCGACAGTCACGCGTCGGCCGCGGTGGCGGGGCTTCCGGCTTCTGACGTCAAGCGCTCGGTCCGTCCGCGGCGGCAAAGCCGGTCCGGCTGTATTTGCCGACTATTTGTGCCCTGCTCCTCCCAACTCTCCTCTCTCATGTTCTCTCTCTTCCCTTCCAGATCCTCCCTCCTCTCCCTTTTCCTTCCTCCTCTCCCTTCCCTCCCTCCTCTCCCTTCCCTCCCAGCCCTCCCTCTTCTCTTGTTTTCCTCTCCTCGTCTCGTTTTTCTGACTCAAGTCAAAACGCGAAAGGCAAACAATAATTCCTTTATTATTACTTTCCATCACACATGACACACATACACTAATCATACACATATACACATATACTAACATACACAAATGGCACCCATATAGGGGCGTCGTTTTATGAAAGTCATTGGTAGGGCCCACTCCTCCGCCACAACCTAACCTACCTCAGTATAAGTTTTCTTAGGAATTCAGGGATTTAGTTCCGAGTTCAGGCTTCGTACATGATCATTGTAGAAAAAGTCTATCTATCTATCGGCGTCTCGTCTATCTATCGTCTATGTCTATTGATTATCTCAAAAACTACTGAACGGATCTTCTCGCAACAAAGCAAATCTGAATGGGCATCAAAAGATACATCTAGGGAAAATTCCAAAATTCCAAAAAATTTCAAAGGGAAAAATTTATTTTTGCAAAATTTCTAAAACTAACGTAATTTCTTTGTTTTTGAAGATATTTCAAATCCACTTTCAGATTCCTGTTTCGGGTGCTATGCAACGTAAAACTGCAATTTCCAAAATCTTGAAATTTTGAAAATGAAAAGTTTTAAAAAAACGCTCAAATTGGCACTTTTTAAACATATACAACTTGGATAATCGATAAGATATCGAAAATTTATTTGCACCACAAGGTACCTTGGACCTTCTTATATCAGGTGGCAAGAGGGCGTTCTCCTAGGAGAAACGTGCTCCAAGATACAGGCCGCGGCGCAGACGTCTACTTCCCAGTGATAAAACTCAGATATGGCACTTAGAAAAAATTCGAGGTCGGGAAATTTTCAGATTTTTTTAAATGAATTAAAAAATAGTTCATTAGATGCAGAATGTGAAGCTGATACTGAATCTCAAATCAAAGTTGGTAAAATGTTTTTGGTTTAGAAGTTACAGAGTGTGGAAAAATCATGTTTTTTTGGTTTTATGCCTCTATCTCCGTTTCTATTCACTTTAGAGATTTTTTGGCATCATTCCGCGGTTCAGCGTCACCAGTTACATCTAAAAAAGTGTTTGAAATGAAAAAAACGAGCAGAAAAGATTCTGGTCTCAAAAAGCGTCCATGGTTTTTGGCGATTTTGGGATATTTTGAGTGAGGGGTGTTTTCTGATCAAAGTTTACACGAAAAACACGATAGCGTCAACCATTTAAAAAAAAAACTCAAAATCAAAAAAGTTATAGCCAATTTTGTGATTCCCAAAATTCTGGTGACCAAAATTTTGAGTTGAGATTTTTTGAAATTACCATATTATATTTTGGCATGCTGTTCACCTATATCGTTGACATCAAACAGGTATCCATAAAACCCTCGAAGTACCAGCTTACCCAAAAAAAAATATAAACATTTTTTTTAAAATCTGTAACTTCTAAACCAAAAACATTTTACGAATTTTTTATTTAAGATGCGGCATGAGCTTCAAATTCTGCATCTAATGAACTATTTTTAATTCATTAAAAAAATTCTGAAAATTTCCCGACCTCAAATTTTTTCCAAGTGCCATATCTGAGTTTTATCACTGGGAAGTAGACGTCTGCGCCGCGGGCTGTATCTTGGAGCACGTTTCTCCTAGGAGAACGCCCTCTTGCCACCTGATAGAAGAAGGTCCAAGGTACCTTGTGGTGCAAATAAATTATCGATATCTTATCGATTATCCAAGTTGTATATGTTTAAAAAGTGCCAATTTGAGCGTTTTTTAAAAACTTTTTATTTTCAAAATTTCAATTTTTTGGAAATTGCAGTTTTACGTTGCATAGCACCCGAAACAGGAATCTGAAAGCGGATTTGAAATATCTTCCAAAACAAACAAATTACGTTAGTTTTAGAAAATTGTGAAAAAACGATTATTTTCTCTTTGGAAAATTTTGAAATTTTGGAACTTTCCCTAGATGTATCTTTTGATGCCCATTCATATTTTGTTTTGTTGCGAGAAGATCCGTTCAGTAGTTTTTGAGATAATCAATCAAAACTAGCATCCTTAAGCATTGTATTTGATATAGCTCTGCACCTTTTGTATAGATGTCGCGGGCTGTATCTTAGAGCACGTTTCTCTTAGGAGAACGCCCTCTTGCCACATGATAGATTAAGGTCCAAGGTACCTTGTGGTAGAAACCCGGTATCGATATCTTATCGGTAACCGAAGATATCGATTTTAGAAAAGTGTCAATATCAGTTATTTTTCATTTTTTTACGCTGTCCTAAGCTCCTCTAGAGTGCTCCTGATGTTTTGCTACGTGTGCTCACCTCCTACCTATGCTCACTAGCAAGCCGCCACGTGAGTTTGAGCTTACCAAAAAATCATAGAGAGCTTCAGCAGGCTCCAGAGTTAGCTCCTGTCTGCTGTCTGCCGCCCAGAGTGCGCCCAGAGAGCTCCGGGCTGCTTTAAACAGCTCTGAGTGCCTCTAGATTGCTCCCGATTTTGTATACATGTGCTCACCGCCTATCTACGCTACCTAGGAAGCGTCCACGTGAGTTTGAGCTTACCAAAAAAATCCTAGAGAGCTTCAGCAGGCTCCAGAGTTAGCTCCAGTCCCCTTTCAGGCTCCCAGAGTGCTGTGTACTGATTCAAACAGCTCTGAGTGCCTACTGAGTGCTCTTGATTTTTTATACGTGTGCTCACCTCCTACCTATGCTCACTAGCAAGCCGCCACGTGTGTTTGAGCTCACCAAAAATTTCCAGAGAGCTTCAGCAGGCTCCAGAGTTAGCTCGTGTCTCCTTTCAACCGCCCAGAGTGCTCCGGGCTGCTTCGAACAACTCTGAGTGCATCTAGAGTGCTCCCGTTTTTTATACGTGTGCTCACCGCCTACCTATGCTCACTAGCAAGCCACCACGTGAGTTTGAGCTCACCACAAATTCCCGAATAGCTTCAGCAGGCTCAAGAGTGAGCTCACAGCTGCGCTGAGTCTCCCAGAGTGCTCCGGGCTAAGTTAGTCAAGATTGAACTTAGCTTAAGAACACTTAAAAGGGTATTTTCTTACCGTTTGCTAAACACAACAAGAAAATTCAATTGCCTATCGAATTAGCCGAATCTGATCTTAAAGATTTTTAAAAGCATTTGTGCGGAAATGAATTGCCTTTCCAGAACTGAAATCGACTTGTTTCTATCTTTCGTCGTTATAGCAAAACGTCGGTTAGAGTAAACCTATGTTTTACATGCATTGCCTTATACGTGCTTATGGGTGGGGGGTAGAAACATGGGTCTTCTGAACAAGCCTTGCACCCCTTTCTTTCTATGAATTCCTTGATTAACTGTTTTGATCACACATGAAACACACATACACTACACATACACATATACAAATGGCACACATACACTGCAAAACAAAAAAATACACTTACACATCTACAAATGGCACACATACACATATACAAATGACACGCATACACTGCAAAAATAAAAAAAAATACACTTACACATCTACAAATGGCACACACACTAAACATACACATATACAAATGACACACATACACTGCGCATACATAGATACACATAACACACACACACACATACACGGCCGCATCCAGGCCTCAGCAGCATGCGGCGGCAGCGGCGCCGGCGGAGGCGGCGATGGCGGCGATGGCCGCGGTGGCAGCGATGGCGTCGGCGTCGGCGGCTGCGGCTGCGGCTGCGGATGGCAGCCGCAGCCTGCTGCCGAGGCTGCTGTTGCGGCGGCGGTGGAGGCGGCTGTGGCGGAGGCGGAGGCGGCGGTGGCGGCGGTGGCGGCGGTGGTGGTGGTGGCGGCGGTGGCGGCGGCGGCGGCGGCGGCGGTGGCGGCGGCGGTGGCGGCGGCGGCGGTGGAGACGTCTATGGCGGCGGCGGTCCTAATGTAAGTAGGTTCAGTTACATTTCCTGCTGTTCACAGTGTTGATAATACCGACACACTTCATCACTAATTGTATAAATTATTGTATAAGGAAAGGTCCAAAATAATAACTTTTGCCCTACCTCAACCTACTTTAGGTTCTTAATCAAACCAATCACGCGCTCATGACTTGCAAGCAAACACAACATTCATTCCACACAGTCCGCACATGTTTAAACTATTGATTATTTAACTATACAATTTCAACAATATTCAAAGTACCAATAAATGCATACCGGTCGCTTAGCTGGTCAGGAAAAAAAATCCTGATATATGAACTCCTCGGACACCGAAACTCCATATAAACAACGTAGGAACTAGGAAGGGAAGAGACAAATCCCCCGGGAGGGTCCAGTTTTTTTGCTTCTCATTCAAACGTGACCCCAGTTTACTATACACATCCTCATTTGCATCTGAGACGTACCTACTGCCGCCGACGCCGCTTCTTCTGCCACTGCTGCTCGTTGCGACGGAGGCCGAAATGTTGTGCCATCTGGACGAGGAGGACCCGCTGGCTGGGGAAGGCCCGCCCGGTGGTATGACAGACGAGGCGGCTCTGCACCGCCTCGTACCACATCAAAATTGCGGTTTCTGCCGGGCTCCACCGGGCGAACCTGCTGCGCCCAACAGGTCCGCCTCGCCCAAACTGCTCGCCTGATGTCAGGCCGAACTGCATCAGGCGAGCCTCCTCATAATACGGCTGGACCGCCGCCACGATGCGGATGCCGGTGGCCGCCTCGGTGTCCACCACTGGTCCAGTCGGAAACGGCAGCGGTCCTGTGCCGGGATCAGCAGCTGCCTGTGGAGTGAAACCGGTACAATGTGAAACACATCTACCTCATCCACACTGTTTCGGTATTGATGCCGCACTGATGCACTTCTTATTAAGTTTCAAATTTGTAGCTGACCATACTTGTGATATAATTTACATTAATTTCGTATGGGTGTTGAAATGTATGCACATATTGTCATATGGTTTGTCTAAATTTAGACATACTTGCATGCCGACAGGAGCAGGTGCTGCCGGTTGCGGTGGTGGTGTGCTGGGGCCTGGCTGTGGCCCCGATGTGGTCGCCGGCAGTGGCGCCAAAGACGCCTCAGGCTGGTTGTCCTCCTCCCAGGTTTCTGACTGAGGGGCCGATGAGGGTCGCGGCTGGGGCGCCGAGGTGGTCGCCGGCAGTGGCTCCGAGGACACCTCGGGCTGGGCCTCCTCCCAGGCCCCACACTGAGGGGCCGATGAGGGTCCCGGCTGGGGCTCAGCGGCACCCGCAGCAGAGGTCGGGTGCTGTGAAAACAGGAGAGCAATGATTCCCTGTAGATGAATGGAGAAATGACATACAGCATATTGGCCGTTCCCACAAACTGCGCTGACATCTCCCAACGATTGCAAGCTCGTTTTATTGAAGGAAGGAAGATGCGATAGAAGGACAAAAAAAAATGAAACGCAATGTACCAAATAGCACGAGGTAGACATTGGCACAGAACACATGAGTCAAAATTGAAACGAACCATTTGAAATCGCATGTCATCATCAAATGCGTTCGCTAAAGGGTGTCAGACCTTCCGTCCAATTACCGCCCGGACCATAAGCCACCAGGAATATAGAACACCGCAGTTAGCAGCTGCTTACCAGGAGAGAGCGGCGGTAGGCCATTGTATATGCGGCGATTCTCTCCTGTTGGCCGTGCGCCGCGTAGTGGCGCTCTGCCGTGTCGGTTGAGTGGGCCCGGGCCTCCGCCGCCGTCTGGGCACTGGCCGGCCAGCTGACCGGCCTCCCGCTTCTTCCGGTCCTAACAAAATACAAACAAACACGGTGATACAGTCTTACGCCACTTGTGAGTATAACAACACTACATCCGGCTTGTTATCTCATCACTGACCCACCAATGAGCGTAGAGGAAACAACCAATTTGGGAAAAAGGTTGATTAACCGATTTTAGTTATGCCCTCAATCTCATCCGCAAATACTTACAGTCACGTTCTGGAACGACCGGTTTAAAGAATTTTTAAACCGGGCCGTTAAGGGAGGGACCGTCTTGGCCGCCACACCACCGACGCTGATAGCAGCCTGCTTCAGGGTGCTGTCCAGCACCAAGGTGCTGGTTCTCACGCTGGCCAGGACACTGTCCTGTCCGTCTTGGCTGCCAACAGAGAACAGATTCGTCACTAAAAACATGGACTTCCATGCCATGACCTACGACCGTGTCGCCGTCTATGACCCTGTCCATGCGGGTGTTAGTGAAGTTCAAACAGGACCATAACACCCATTCTTGCATCAGTGGCCATCATTATAAGGGGTAGTTAAAGGCCGATTACATCGCCGTCACTTGCTTGTTAGCCGCAGCAATGTCATGTATTCTGAGTCATTATAAAAGGACATCCATGACCGTTTACAGCCGGTTCAATTTATCTCGGGATTGATTTGGACTGTTGTCACTGTATTGTGGTACATCGATAGCTGACGTGTCGCTCAGGCAGTCGACTCTGTGACAATGTCACCGGACAGCTGACTTACCGTTGCGTGGCAGATCAAACATGATGAGGGGCCGCAGGTGGTCCCGGAAGTAGACAAGAGCCCGCCACACCACGTCGGTCACCGCAACCAACGCCTCGCCGCGGGTGCGGAGAGTTTTGTTGGCTGCGGTGTACCAACTGTGGTGCAGGCCCCCGTCGTCGTCCCGGTAGGTCTGTGTGCAAAACGCATGATTTATGCAACGTATTAAAGTTATAGCCGTATTGAAAATAAGTTAACGGTTTCGGTCTAAAGCTTCTTTATTGCAATTCATAATATTTGTTTGACAATTAGTAAGACATTCAGTGAGATGGCATGTACAATATGCATTGCGGTACATGTAATTTGCAGAATATATTTGCCAATAATTTATAAACGGTAATAATATATAATAACGGCAATAATTTGTTCGGCTGTCTCAAATGCGAAGACACATCAAATGCACCTCGATAGGCACGATAACCGGACTGCCGATAAACAGCCGGCGACGTCGACCAAACACTTATGAGCACCCAACTACAACCTCATGCTACGGTAGGAAGAATCTTACCTTGGCTTTGGCCATTTCGGCCAGAGTCGAGCCCTGCACCGCGCCAGTGCGGTATCCACTTAAGTTACATATTGCTATGAATAGCAGCCTGAAACAGACAGAGCACATTAGATTGTATCTGCATGTACGGGACACTGATGAACGGCATTGACTCTTTGACAAGTATGTACATACATACACCGACACGGATCAGCGGAGGTTTTTCCTCGCGACACACATTCACCACCATTGCAGAGTTGTCTACAGCTGAAAGTCGACTTACTCCCTAAAGTGGACCGCAAACTGGCGGGTGGGCACGATGGGCGGACTGTTGAGGACCGACTGCAGGTACAAGTTGCAGACGTTCTCGATCTGCAGCCGGTCCTCCTCGCCGAGAAGATTCTCGGGGTCCCGCTTACGGGACTCGCGAGCAGCTCGCGCCAGGTTGAGCTCTGTTGAATAAATCGCATACATTTCAGCACATGTCATATGCATCGCATTGCAAATTAAATATCTAATTAAGTTATAATATGAAAAATGACGTGTTGTTTTTTAATTAATCAAATTTGTGTTTCTGCTATTAATTCTTATTTGCGATGTTACTGTTTCCGTTAGTATTAAATATCAAATTAAATATTACAGTTTTTTGTTCTCAATTATATCAATAATCATAACTTAATCAAGGAATAACATCTGATAACCTGTGACATTGTGTTACGAACCATGGATATCGGATGAACCATTAAAGTCCGTGACGTGAAACGGCTCGCACTTTTTAAAATTTGTAAGTCAGAAATTACGATTCACGTGATTACAAACAATGATTCACAACTTACGGTGTTGGTGAGACCGGCGAAGCCCACGGAGACCGGCTATGATGGTGCTGAAGGGCTCTGCCATCCGGTCGAGGTCCAACGACCATTTGCGCTCCTCGACCCGACGACAGAAGTGGGTCAGGGATTTAATGAGCCGGTCCCCGTTGTCCGGTCTCGCCACCAGCTCCTGTCTGATAGCCTCCATGACCTGCCGGCAGTGTTGGTCAGAGACGTTGTCTAGCTTGACTTGCGACAGGGGAATCGATCATCGATATACTCCTAACATGATGCTTTGATAGATGAAGTCAATTGTTAGTAGCGTGTTTGGACCTGCGTTAATTGTTCGCGTATGGATACAAGGATTCGTTACCAATGGCATAATAACGATTACATAGTCGGGTCACATACCAATTATGGCGTATGATTTTATCAGCTGGATGTAAATTATAAGTACCAACAGGCCGTTTCAGACAATAGGCGCCGGCTCGGTACATTGTTGCTGGCCTGCAGATGTAGGTGTAGATGTATAGATGTACTCACGGTGGTGCGTCGCTCCCGGTCGGTTACGATGCGCCGCCAGTCTATGTCAAATGGCTGGTCGGCCATCCGAAGTATCTGGCTGAGCGCCTGGGAGCTGTGCCGATTCGAGTCCAGGTACTGCAAATATATAATATATCAATGCCAACACCACCACTGCAAACTGTGGCTAAGGCGATGATTAACAAAATATTTTGTCAACTCAGAACCTCCTGTCATACTTAAGTCAGCGTTGTAGTTACAAACGGTATCTTGGCTTGTCGCGGGTTAAACTCCAGTGGATTAGGAAGACAAAGATGCATATAATATCTCTAGATGTTTCGTAAATCCTGTCGGGCGTCACGTTATGCTCTGTGGTACAGGTGACTCACATTGCCGAGGTGGGTGAAAAGCTGGTTGTTGCTGCCGTCCAGCTCATAGGAGGCAAGGAGCAGGTGTTCGGGCAGCACGGCCCCGGGAACTAGTGCCGCCCGCCTCTTGCTCTCCCTCGCCACCCGACGATGCCGGACCTCCTCCTGTTGAGACACGTACAGGCGTCGTCAGGTCTGATCAAACGTCCTGTCAGTGCCATATACATACGTTCTGTATTTCATCTCAACAATAAACACCTTAACGACAGCAAGGTTTTTCAAGTCAGGCAGTTATTGACCATTGTACTGTTCCACCCCTATCCTGGTCTACTGCTATTGTCATGTTAAGTCTTACATGCAGACATGCGTTAAACAGAACCGTACTCTGACTATATATGTTCACTTACAACGACGGCCTGGTGGAAGTCCGGGTGGATGGGGATGGCCATCTGCCTTGCCGCTCCCTCGTTGAGCGCTCGGAGGCACTGAAACATAAAGGAACAGTTACCACCGACCGTGGTGCACAGCAGGTGTTTTTTTGACACATTAAGGTGGTGTTGGCTGGCGGACCCTGTTCTGTAGACATTCTTTCCAGTGGAATACTCAAATTCCGATTCATTAAAACATACTGAATATTGACAGTGAAGCAGCACATTTTGAGGTTAATCATTGCAAAGCAGGGATCACAAATTGAGGAAGTCCGTAGGTATATGTTAAACATCTTACATCCACTCACCATCATGCGCGAGCAGCGCTCTGCGCGGCGCAGCTCACTGGCGTCCCTGTCGGGGTGTACCACCTTTATGTGGTACCTGAGATTATCCCGTCCCCTGGTGCCAGTGCCAAGGGAAATGGGTGGCTGACACTGGGGACAGCGGACCTCCGAGCTGAAACGAATTCATGATAAAATGTTACCAAATCACCGCAAGACTTGATGGTATATGTATAATATGGTACGCAACTGTTATTGTCAGTTATTGTAAATAATACTATAAATATAAATATCAAAATACACGGCCCAACTTACGACTTAGGGAAGGGGTTGATAAAGGCCCGGAGACGTTTATGCCGGATGAGCTCGCGAGCCGATTCAAAATACCTCCTCTCCTCCTCCTTGCCACTCCTAGCGAGGTATTTTGAATGGCCGCGGATGGCTTCACCCGTGCCGTATACGTTGCCGCACATGCACGGCACTGCCTTCTCCTCCGCCAGCACTGCCGGTCACGGGACGTCTTGTTATTAACACAGTCATAGCTCTACTAATTCAACTGAACAAAGGAGAATGGATCACATGCATGTCTCATTGTTATGCAGGACCGATAAAGACCTAAACAAACAAAAAACATCAGCACTCAACAAAGTCGGGTTATAGTGACCGGTTATAGCGCCTGCCTAATAATAGTGACCGGGCTAAAGTGATACGTACATAAAATTACAGCAGAAGTCCGTCCGTAAGCCTTATTACGAATATAATTACCGAACCCAGCCGGAACTGCTTCTTGGGGAACATCTCGTTCGTGTTCCCACTCCGGCTGTAGTTGCGGCGACGGAGGAGGCGGCGATGGCCGCGACGGCGACGGCGAAGGGGACGACGTCGGCAGCGGTGGCGGCGATGGTGGCGGCGGCGGCGGCGGCGTTGGCGACGTTGGCGGCGGCGATGGTGGCGGTGGCGGTGGCGGTGGCAGTGGCGGTGGCAGTGGCGGTGGCGGTGGTGGTGGCGGTGGCGACGGCGACGGCGACGGCGAAGGGAACGACGTCGGCAGCGGTGGCGGCGATGGCGGCGGCGGTGGCGGTGGCGGTGGCGGTGGCGGTGGCGGTTCCGGCTCCGGCTCCGGCTCCGGTGGAGACGGCGACGGCGACGGCGAAGGGGACGACGTCGGCAGCGGTGGCGGCGATGGCGGTGGTGGTGGCGGTGGCGGTGGCGGTGGCGGCGGCGGCGGCGGTGGCGGCGGCGGCGGCGGCGGCGGCGGTGGCGGTGGCGGTTGCGGCTCCGGCTCCGGCTCCGGCTCCGGCTGCGGATCCGGCTGCGGTTGCGGTTGCTCCGGCTGCGGATCCGGCTGCGGTTGCTCCGGCTCCGGCTCCGGCTGCGGCTGCGGCTGCGGCTGCGGCTGCGGCTGCGGCTGCGGCTGCGGCGGCGGCGGAGGCGTCGCTGGCGATGGCGGCGGTGGCGGCTGCAGCTGCATCCGCCTCCTTTTGGTGAGGGGCTGTTCAGGGCATTCAGCCACCGGCTGAGGCTCTAACAAGAGCCGCCGGCGGACTGTTTTTTGGCGAGGCTCTGCGGTCGGCTGCCGGGAGAGCAGCCTCGCCCTAGCTAGTGACGCAGCAGCGGCCCTCCCCGCCGGGCTGAGGCTGGGGCTCCTGGCGAGCCGCTCCCGCACCGCCCGCTGCGGCTGCGGCTGCGGCTGCGGCTGCGGCTGCGGCTGCGGCGGTGGCGGCGGCGGCGGCGGCGGCGGCGGCGGCGGCGGCAGCGGCAGCGGCGGCGGCGGCGGCGGCGGCGGCGGCGGCGGCGGCGGCGGCTGCTGCTGCTGCTGCTGCTGCTGCTGCTGCTGCTGCTGCTGCTGCTGCTGCTGCTGCTGCTGCTGCTGCTGCTGCTGCTGCTGCTGCTGCTGCTGCTGCTGCTGCTGCTGCTGCTGGCGGCACCGCTCCCTCGCCCGGGTCAGCGAGGCAGCTGCCGCCCTCCGGGATGGGCTGAGGGCGGGACTGGGCACTGCGCGTTGGAGGTCGCCTGCCTCCCGGGACGCTTGCCGCCGGCTGGGTGATCGGCGATAGTATCCGGCGGCACCGGGTACCGGGGCCGCCACCACGCGGAACGTTATCCGCCGCCGCTGCTGCTGCTGCTGCTGCGGCGCCATTGGCGGTCGGGTGGTAGGCCGGGAAGCATGAAACCGACTGCTGGCCGCAGACAGCCCTTCGGCCGCCATCCTAGCCGACCGGCTGAGGCCCGGGCTGGGGTGCTGCGGACGGAGCCCGCCCCCGCCAGGTGACCTCGTCCCACGGAGGGCAGGTCGCCGGGTAGTCTCTGCCGCAGGACGAGGGGCCGGCGACATGGGCCGGCGAGGCCGGACGGCCCTTGGCGGGGTCAGAGCTGGCCCTGACAGCTGGGGGTTGTTTTCCCCTTGGGCCCTGCTCTGCTCCCGCCAGGACGTCAGCCAGCTTCTGCCAGCGCGGGGGTGAGATCCATGACGCCTTTCCAGTCTTGGCCACCACAGGCACTACAAACAAAGACATACAAAGTCGCATACAATACCAACATAATTCATCAGGGCTAAATGGAAGTGTTAGCAAAAACTAAACTTTTAATTGCTCTGCCCGCGCTCGGGAGTCACAGTCACGACCCGACACGCAGTGGCACGGCGTGCTGGAGGCACGCGCCGCTTCTACTAAATCTAGTTCACCCTCTGCGGGCTCGGCTTCAGTTAGGGGAGAAAGGATACATAAAGAACGGCGCGACGTAGAATGCAGATGAAGATGATCTCAATATGGACAGAAAGGACGATTTTCTGGGAGCAAATATCGGTGAGCTGGAGCAAGACGGGAGCGTTCATTTGAAGACAGAGGTAGCTCAGATGAGAAAATACAGCTGCGGAGACGGTCAGAGAAGACAGGAACCTGCAGTCAACAACAGCGTGAAATTCAGACCGCCCCTGCGCCTGCCACAGCCGCGGCGAGAGTTTAACAGCCCGCTCAGCCCGCAGCGGAGCAGGGCCTCGTGGATTGACGAGATGCCTCACAGTCCGGTGCCGCCACCATCCGGCATGACATCCTCTGCTCACGCCTCTGAGTTCGTGAAGAGTATCCCTAGCCTCACGCTGGCGGTGTACTCAGGCAATCTGTCAGAGTACTGAGCCCAGCTGGATCGGCCTGTTCCGAGCGCTGGTCCATGACCAGCCGTCACTGAGCGATGCGAAACGAATGGCCCATCTGCAGGCAGCAGTGACGGGGAAGGTTTCACCAGACTATCGCAGGAATGATGTATGACGGAGGCCTCTACAAACAAGCCCTCAAAACAGATTTATCTCTTGCCTGATTACCGGAAATAAAATGTCAGTTTGCTGCTGTTATCAAGCAGTTCAACAAAATGTTGTGAACTTTAGTTCTGTCACGATCGCACGCCAGTCTGACCGTGGGATGCCCGCCGAGGACCAGGTATGACATAATTACGAGTGTTCCAAGGCCGAATTCCCGATTTAACTATGCCAAATTCCATTATGCCGAATTCCCCAGGCGTCGGATACGACCGGCAACGATCAGGTACGATATTGTTACTGAGCCCAGCGGATAAGTGCGCCACTGTTAAAGGGAGTGTGTCTAAATAATGGGGAATTTTAGGAAAAAATCGGTTAGAGTAAACCTATGTTTTACATGCATTACCTTATACGTGCTTATGGGTGGGGTGTAGAAACATGGGTCTTCTGAACAAGCCTTGCACCCATTTCTTTCAACGACATAGTCAATTGTGATATACCTTGGCGGCCAAAACCAGAACTCTGGGGCTTATTTTTTTTTTCTCGACGTCCGGCTATCCCGTTGTCTTGGGAACTCAAAAATGTATAGCCACTTCCCCTAGCGTTGTTAGAAATGCATCAAAGAGCCATTTAAGTACATCCAGGTTATAGGTACCTTCACTTAGCGACTCCTAAGGGGCTATGTCCATAACAGGACATAGCTTGACAGCCTGTCACAAGAAAACGGTAAGAGCTATCAACATGCGGTTCTCACCAGTCGATAGGTAATTGAATTTGCTTGGTGTGTTCAGTAAACGGTAAGAACATATCCCATTTAAGTGTTCTTAAGCTAAGTTCAATATTGACTAAGTTTGCGCCACCTGGCGGCCAAAACGAGAACTCTGGGGCTTTTTTTTTCGACGTCCGGCTATCCCGTTGTCTTGGGAACTCAAAAATGTATAGCCAC
Source organism: Chirona hameri (assembly GCA_036785665.1). Lineage (NCBI taxonomy): Eukaryota > Metazoa > Arthropoda > Thecostraca > Balanomorpha > Balanidae > Chirona > Chirona hameri. The sequence continues at coordinate 74,013 of JAXIVJ010001012.1, forward strand.
TTCCCCTAGCGTTGTTAGAAATGCATCAAAGGGCCATTTAAGTACACCCAGGTTATAGGTACCTTCACTTAGCGACTCCTAAGAGGCTATGTCCATAACAGGACTTAGCTTGACAGCCAGTCACAAGAAAACGGTAAGAGCTATCGACATGCGGTTCTCACCAGTCGATAGGCAATTGAATTTGCTTGGTGTGTTCAGTAAACGATAAGAAAATATCCCATTTAATTGTTCTTAAGCTAAGTTCAATCTTGACTAAGATTGCGCCTGGCTTAGAGGAGATTGGGACTGACGTGGGCGCCTCCAGGAGCTCTTTGGGGGAGCTCAGGTGAGCTTAGACTCAGGTGAGAGCTTTCTAGAGAGCTTAGGTGAGCCTGGAGCACACTTAGGCAAATTCAGAAGCACTCTATAGGCACTCAGAGCTGTTTGAAGCTGCCCAGAGCACCCTGGGCGCACTCCGGGCGGCAGACAGCAGACAGGAGCTAACTCGCAAATTTGTGTCACTTTTGCAAACTATGATCAGCTTAGTATATTACGCTGGCAAGTTAGCAGCAGCAGTGAGCAGTTAGAAAGGCATTCAACAGATATTATATTGCTAAACTGTCCGCTATTATTAATGGAATTACAAAGACAATGCGTCGTGCTGCATAACTTAGGACAATTTTAAGAAGAAGAAAAACTGATTTTTAGTGACGGCAAACATTTGAAAAACCGCTGTTGATATTCAGCCGTTGATTAGTTAACGTTCACATTTTAGTTAAAATTAAATTATGATACTGATTCAATAAATGTTCAGCTTTCATAAAGCCGACCAACAAAGCAACTCACACGGCATTTGCGCACAAAAGGTGAAATGCGAACGTTCACATTTTATTAGTAATATTAAAATAAAAGTATGCATTGAATCAATGAGAAGTAGTTGGCAGTTTAATATATCCATATTTTTTCCTTTTCTGCTCTGTTAAACGACCCGATAACAATTATGGAATGAACACATGGAACACAACACATGGAATGAATTAGCTACAATTAGCAATCCGTTCTAAACAAAAGGATATTTACTTTTGCACACATGCGTTTCTAATTTATATTTAACATTTTAGTTTAATTTGTTATATACCGCTTAAAATGCATAATATCATACAATAAACATAATACATAATATGAGAAGAACTGACCTGGATTGTTGTAGCAGACTACGATCCTGTCTTTCTCTGTCCAATTCTCTGGCGTGCGAGTGGAGGATACAATCGCACTCATTCATCGCACTGAGAACAATGATGTCTGGCAACACATGTCAACCCTTCAAATCTCCCCTGAAGCGCGTTAACCAATCAGAGAGCTCGGAACCGGTAAACGCTCCGCCTACTGTCACACCATTCCCCCTAGACCAATTATCGCCTCTTCTCAGAACCAGCCGACTCGTCGGTGGTTTGTCATACTTGGCTAATAAGTCAACTACATGGTGTCTGTACAGTCTTTTGCGTGACCCTTTGAACTCGCAACAAGGGAGTCTTATCGGCGTTGTTTGCGGTTCACACGTCCCCTATCTTTCCACTACCGCTGCCCGGCCGGCCAGAGAGCAACCAGCGGCGCCTTTCATCAGGTGGCACCAGCCCCTCCCTACATATGCCCCCCTCCCCACCCTCCCGGCCCATGCCCCCTCCCCCCCCCCCTTCCCACCCTCCCGGCACAATCTGACCACACATCTGTACCTACCCGCTCTCTCTTCTACTCTATATGGGCCTGTTCCAGTGGTAGCTCCAAGCTGCTCCAAGCTGCTCCAAGCTGCTCCGATGTCCATGTATAGGTATGAGAGCAGCTTGACAGACCATATATGGACATTGGAGCAAGTCGGAGCAGCTTGGAGCTACCACTGGAACAGGCCCTATGTGTCATACGATACATCGTCTCCTATTAACTCTTTGGATACCGGCTCGTGACTGAGAAGGTCCGATGTTCGGCCGTCGGGGTGCTAAGTACTTTGTAAACACTGCGGCACCGGCCGCAGGCGGGACATGCGACACGTCGGTTCAAATTAAAGTGAGTGTGTATACTCACATTGGCCATATGGAGTTAGGCACATGGGATTGTAGAGCAAATTTTTCTTAATTAATCCATAGCTGCATTTCTCCAGTATAACCCTAGTTGCTGAGATATTCCATTTTTAGCAGACCAAAGTTACCGGGTTTCCCCCAGCCTACATCCACCACTAGAATTTGATGCAAACTTGCCAACGTATCGATAGCGTAAACCAATCACATTTCGACAAAACAGCTCGTGAGCGCTGATAGCAGCATTCGAACAGAGCCCCGGTTCTGCTTCGACTGTTTGTATACAATAACCGTATTGCTGATTGTCTTACGTGCGGCAATTTCTATTTCGTGTTTGCCTTCACCATAGTGAAAACAACTTCATCGATATTTATACCGAAGTAAGTCGAAACAATTTAAGCGAAATTTCCATTATCGGAGGCCTATATATGAATTTTATCGCATTTAAACGTGATAACAACTGCTACTTATCGTAGGGACAAAATATTTTTGGCAATACAAAACAGTAGACACACTGCCGTGTTCCCACGCCGACATGGAACGGAGGGGAGAGCGAGGAAAAACGAGACTGCCACTCTGTTTGACTGTCAGTGGCGGCAGGGCCGTGCAATTATGGATGGCTTCATTACTGCGGCGTTGACGGTGGCTGCTCCCGCTCTTCACCACGGATCATATCTGGCACCCATTCAGGACGCGATTGTCTGGGGATCGGGATACTTACAGTCCCAGGAACAAAGCAGCCGCGCCGCCTCGGCACAGGGACGACAATATACGTCGGGAGGGAGAGGGTCGGCCGGCCGGTCGCGCGCCTCGGTGTCATTGATCTGTGTAAACACAGCTGCACTGGCCAGACGGCGCGCCGCGTCGTATCCACCCATTGACAAATGTATGGGTCATTCACCCCTTCCGGCTCCCTGCGTCCTTCCACACCCAGCCGAGGCGGTCGCCAGCACTGACAGGTGGATGGGGACTCTTTCAGACAGGTGGATTTGACCCCTACGGTTACGGGCGGTTAATTGAACGACTAATTGCATTTGTAAATAGAAGGAAATGACGCTGGACCATCTGGGCACCTGTGTGAGAGTCACCTGAATGTGGGCTCTCCTAAGGTTCTGGTGGAGCGTGATCGGGCCACCGACAGCAGTGCCAGTGGTTGGTTTTCGAATATGTTTTTTTCTGAATAAGTGTAATTAATACCGGTTGAGTGAGCCTAACTATAACTTTTTTACAAACGTCCCGGTTCAAGGCGCGGTAAGCGCTATCCAGAAAGTGGTTGACTCGTTGGACGATGCTGACCTACCCCTACCGAAGGCTGGGTATATGGAGATGGTGACCATGTGCATGAACTTTGGATGTCTTTCATTCAATGGCGAATAATATCTGCAGAAGAGTAGCCTTGCTATGGGACCTCATCTCAGTCCTGTGGCGGCATGTCTCTTTATGGAGACATTGGAAGAGTCATATTTTTGTTCTTCAAAGTTATCGGCAGGGACTCACACTGGGTAAGATATGTTGATGATGTCCTAGTTGTTGTTCCTAAGAACACGGATTTTGACGAAAAGTTGATGCAGTTAAATAATGTGAATGAAAGGGTACAGTTAACGATTTAAATGGAAGAGAACGGACAAATAGTTTGTAAAGATACTTGTATCATCGAGACGGAAACTGGTTTTAAATTTAAAGTACATAGAAAAACTGCCAACAAAGAGGATTATGTCCATTTGTACTCTGGTAATAGCCAACGAGTGAAGAGCGGGATAGTGATCGGCTTCTTTTTAATAGCTTTTCGAATCTGCGATCATGAATACCTAGACGATGAAATTGAACATATCTACGAAGCCTTCATGAAGTTCAACGGCGCAGGTCGACAGAGAGACGACTGACCGCCGGCCGCCTCTACGATTGAATCCCAAAACATAAATACAAAACATTTAGTTACTGTTGATTCCAATAGATGGATTAAGTGGTGTTTGAGTCAGTGCCTTGATATTCACGATTGATAATAGAGCTGCAACTTCTTCTTAAAACAATATATTTTCCTACACCGACAGACACTGCCAGAATTACAACAAACACCGGCATTGACTGTACCTTGGGCATATTTACCGGCATATATGCAACTTATATTGCCAATCTGATCCATCATTACCTGCAACATACCGATATGTATAGGTCATACGCCGCATGATTTCAAGCGATAATTAACATGCCGGCATGTCGGTACGGCGGTAATTCAACTCTACATTTCCCATTGGTAACAACAATGGTTGTTTTTGCCGACGAATCGAAGTGGAAATCCGCAGTTTTTCATTTCTCTTCATCGCCTCACTGTATTATATTGTATTGTATTTACTATGCGGCACATTCTATTATCTGATGCACTTTACGGTGGCAAAATACACGATTGGCTATTACTGTGCTAAGTCGTACATATACATAAGGGCAGGTTGGGCAAAACAGACACTCATACACTATCCCAGGCACACCACATGACAGACATACACTACAAACGCGCTCTCATGTCCCGCCAACTGGCAGACACTCCCTTTTCACAGTTTTTGCAAAGCGTGCTCGGTTCAGCGCTCCGACATCAGCTGGCAGGATATTATAGTCAGCCGCAGCGCGATACAAAAACTGCCGCTTGCCACTGTTTTGTCGCACCGGTCGCAAACGGATGTCGTTGAACTGACGTGTGTCCCTGCCGGTCGTAGCAATGCTTTGAGTTAGGCTGTTCGCTAATGGCACGGTCTGTTCTTCTGGGTCTTCTGTAGCCGGGTCCGGCACGCGCGACGGCATTTATGACTCACAACGAAACCTACACCACACGACCCATTCCAACCAAAAGTTTATTATGATTATCTAGAGCCGTGCAGACGGTACAAATGTGTTTGTCTCGTCAAGATGAACCGACTGATAGGCAACATGACCAACTGGCTGGGTCAATAAGTGACATTGACCTGAGGTCAAATATTTATATCGCAATATTCAAACGCCTTTAGCTCAAAAAGTATTAAAGATATAGCAAATCTGGAAACGGATCCGTGATCAGGACGTCCTTACAATCCTTACGATTGATGATACGATTATAATATAATATATTTGCCTTCCCTCAACGACCTTTATGAATAGATATGTGCCTACGTATTAATGCAACTTGCATGATAAAATATTTATTTCTTATCACATTGATCAGCCATAACGTTTGTTGTTTCTGATGAACTTCTGCACTGATGAAGCCACAGCCAAACCAGCAGCATTTGCCAAAGTACGATCATGCAATATTACTGCCAGTTTGTCATTTATGCTCAATTTGGTATAGCTTGCAATCAAGTTTTGCAACCGTGTCTCTAGTTTTTTTTTCTTGGGACAATGTGCTGAGGGCAAGCAAAGAATTTGCTAAAGAAAGAAACTCGTAAACGTTAAATCTATCGCAAAGTGTTTCTATTTATTTATTTATTTCGCGAATCTCAACAGCATCCAACAGCGTTGGCTTTTAAGCTGTTGCGTCAGGTACAAACATATACACGATGCACACGATACAATCATAAGTTGAATGCCTAAAATTTAAACACTAAAATACAGAAATAAACAGATAGACATACAGCGACAAACCCTTGTGGTAAAAACATGTAAATTAATCATAGTACCTACAGTACGCCGAGATCATTGTTTACATCAAGCCCAGCTCCCATCTAACCTAAATATACACTGATTTAATATGTTTTCTGAACGAAGCTTTGGTGACACACCTTTTCACAGTCATGGGGAGCGCCTCCCATTGTGTCCACTGCCCTCGTTGGAAACATCGCTTTCGTCACGCTCAGTCTGCACCGGGTATTTTGTAGTCTGCCGTGTGATGTTGCTCGTGTGCTGCGAGTGCTGATGTCAGACCTGAACCGTATGTGCCTTTTTGGACCCTCCGGTGCATCAGGATGGTTCAGGAGCTGATACATGCACATGCTGTCTCTGTATTTTGTCAGCGTCTCGAAATCCATCCATCCCAATTTTTTTGCGATGTTCACTTATACGGTCCGACTTTTTATTTCTGTAGACTATTCTCACGGCAAAATTGATAACCTTTTGAATACGGTTTCGATGATTTTGTGTGGGCGGCACCCAGGCCGGGAGACAATATGCTATCCTAGAGAAGACCATAGACTCTATCAGACATATGACGGTTCTCTTTGGCAGCATAGCACGGATCTTTGAGATGGTGATAAGCGTACTGTAGCAGCGTTGCACCACTCTACTTATATGTTTCTGCATGTTCAACGTCCCATCTAGCTGAACGCCAAGTACTCTCATATCCGAGACTGGTTTGACCTGAACATCGCCGAAGAACCTACACAAGTCAGGAAGCTTTTTGAGGATTGCGGGAGTGCTAAACAACACTATTTCTGTCTTTGAAGGGTTTACCTTCAATCCGTTCGATGTGAACCACTTTGATAGGGCTCTCAGGTCGTTCTCTACTCTGGTCTGGAGTTCGATGAGACCGGCAGGCGTGGGTGGGGCACTATGAATGATCTGAGTGTCGTCTGCATAAAATACGATGGAGGCATGAGATGACAGATGACATGTAATGTCGTTCATGAACAGTGTGAACATCACTGGGCCGAGGTTGCTGCCTTGGACTACCCCCTGATCTATTTTCAGAGCCGCACTGGATCACACTGACTGTGTTCTACCGGTAAAATAGTCTTGAAATCAGTGTTTTGATATCGCGTACCAATTTAGCTTTGACAGAAGCATATGACGGTTGATAGAATCGAAAGCTTTGCACAGGTCACATGAGTCACACAAGTTAATAGCCCTGCATCTCTGTTCCTGGTGATGATGGAGATCAGATCGAGGAGGTTTCGTCACGTTATATCTTGTCGAAGCGAACATATCGAAATAAATATTCACTGAAGCATCTACGCACTGAAGCATTTCAAATATACATCACAAATATACAAGCGTTTGTTTTGGAATCGAAGATTCAGCATAGTCGGCAAATACGGCCGTCCGCAGCTCTGTCACCGCGGACGGCCCGTGCGCCGGTCCAGCATGTCCCATGCCGCCGCCGCCGCTGCGTTTAACCTTGGCTTGCAATGGCGGAGTAAGGCCGCTGAATTTTGGGAGATGTGTATAGTACTTTGATGTTGATTCTGAGCATGCAACATGATTAAATGTTATGTTAAAACATCTTAAGGAATTGGTAGGAAGTGTCCCCCCCTTCCAAAAGCTAGCTACGCCCATGGACACACTGCCGCTGACGCAGACTGAGACCGGCCCGGCCGCCAGACGGTGGGGAAACGGATGGGGGAGGGTGTGAGCCGTCCGGCTCGAATGAGGCGACGGGGAGTGAGTGGACATGAGGAGGTCTCTTGTCGAGCGCTGGGTGGATGAGAGGTGCCGCTCGGTCTTCCCTGGGCGGCGGGCAACACACAGTGATATAATCTTAGTCGTACAGTAATAGCGTTATAAGCTTTTACTCTGCGACAACCGAATTTGACACATTCCAAGGGCGTGATGGGACAGACAAGTTACTGAAACTTCAGGTGGTTCATGCATGTAGTAGTAGACTGACGCTGCCTTGAGTAATAACATTTTAAGTATGTGTAAATAAATATATCGTTCGAGCTTGTAAATACTGTGATTCAAACCTCAAACGGCGGTGCCTTCGCCGGCTGGAACGTGGTCAGCACTTGAAGGATCAAATGATCCCCAAAGACCAATATTTCCGAAATTATGTTCAAATAGATACATTACTATTGTGGCCCGCTTGCTGCCGCAATGCGAGGGTAACCAAGTACGATTGGGCATAGTTTAGGTGATTATGCCTCTCCTGTTCTCGTCCTTTTTCCCTGTTCCGTTCCCATCCAGGTGCCGGCCCGTACCGTTCCCATGGCCCGCTCCCGTGGCCCACCACTATGGCTCGTTCCTGTGGCTCGCTCCCGTGGCAAGCTCATTGGATTCGTTCCTGTTGCCCGCTCCCTCGGCCTGCTCCCATGGCCCGCTCCCTGGGCCTGTTCCCGTGGCCCCCTCTCGTGGCCCAATCCTGTGTCCCGCTTCCTTTGGCCGCTCCCGTGTCCCGCTCCCGTGGCATGCTCCCTGGACCGCTCCCGTGGTCCGCTCCTGTGGCTCGTTCGTTCCCATGACCTGCTCCTCAGCTCCAGTAACACACTCCTGGTACGTTCCCTTCTCGTTAAGTTATTTTCCAGTTCCCTCAAGTAATATTTTGCTCTCGTCTTGTTCTGTTCCCGTTCGTTCCCGGCTCAGAATCCTACTCCGCTTAACCCAATGCGATACATGAAGTCATTGCCAAACAAAAATGATTTACATATTCTTCAACTTCACTTATTTTGACTGTTAAAGTGGCCCACTCCTGTGGCCCGCTCCCGTGGCCCGTTCCCGTGGCCCGCTCCCGTGGCCCGATCCCGTAGCCCGCTCCCGTGGCCCCCATCCGTGACCTGCTCCTCAGTAACCCACTACCGTCACGATACCTTCTTTAACGTTGTTTTCAAGTTCCCTCAAGTAGCCGTCTTGATCTCGTCTTGTGCCGTTCCCGCTCGTTACCGGCATAAAATCCTGTTTCGCTTAGCCCAATTCGATACATTATGTTAATAAAGTAATCCTCGATATTTTCTTCAAATTCACTTAGGTTGATTGGTAAAGCGCTTTTACATCGATTCACACTGCATTTATGTCAGCACCTGTGCTACATTATTATAAATATCCGCTTGTCTCAATCCTTTTACGCGTTCTCAAACTTTGTGGCTTTGTAAGACACAACCGCACAACAGTGACAATTAAATTTGCCCGTCGCTCACATGATATTAGTAGTTACGCAACAGACAAATAATAAATGGAACACATGTTATGCTGAAGCACTGCGTTGCCGTCAGATGCCGACAAATCATGTAGAAGTCTTTTTCGTGCTATATAACAAATTTCACGTGCCCAAACACCCGAGTGATTTTTCACATGAAGTTACCGCAATCGTGAATCTGCCTATCGGTGGTCCATTCTGATCGCAGCATGCTTTTTAATTGAAGTTTACTTAAATCTCTTCTGGGTGGATATCGAAAGCATTGCCGACGCAAATTATACCGACGAAAATAGACATTACAGCGTTGTATTATGGTTGAATTAAAACGATCTGACCTGTTATTATGCACACATTTTGGCTGGATATTAGTCAGAAATGATTGCGCTTTACATCTGTGTGATTTGTATTGTTAAGCAGCCCCGGGTTTGGACGCCACTGTGGTGTAAGTGAAAATCTGTTGGAAATTTGTCATTTTCTATATTCCGAGACGATTTCAGCTATCAAATATTTGAAATAAAGCTTTCGTTTCAGATGCATCGTAAAGCCGGTACATTCTTCTGGAAAATTACATTTGTCTCATCTCTGTACGTCACATATTCTCTGAACACCAACTACAATCGTGAAAAACGTCAAAGAAACACAAAAACCCATTGCAAGTGCCATCACCATTGCACGCGCAGCACCGACCCACTTTGCATACGCCAGCCCGTTCATGTCTCTGCACATCTGTTAGAGTTTGTAGGAACTCTATCAGCCAAATGGTAGCACAACCATATATAGGCGTAACCGCCTCTCTGAAGCGCATTTCTTGAGCTCTAGCAATTGGGTGCTGCTGCTGCTGCTGCCGGACCGGCTGTGACCGGGGTATCGGTGACGCTGCCGGGTCCGCCCCCGGGAAGGAGACCTGGCCCCACGGATGGCACGTTGCCGGGCTTGTCCCCGTTCCGCCGGGAGAGGGGCCGGCGACATCGGCCGGCGAGGTCGGATGGCCGGTAGCGGGCTCAAGCCTGGCCCTGCCAGCCGGGGTTTTCAACTCCTTGAGCCCGCTGTTGCTGTTCCCTATACCGGGCCATCCAGCGGCTTCCAGCACGGGGGTGAGTGCCTCCTATCCCTATCCATACATGTCAACAGTTGAATATATACAGAACAATTGTAACAACAATAATGTAACTGTGGCATGGCTTTAAAGATGTAGAAAATGAAACCCGACATAAGGGCGAGATGTATGGGAGAGATGGGAGAATTGTGTGAGCTGCCCAGCTCAGCTGATGTGGCGGAGGAGGGGGACATGGGGAGGGACCGCCAGGGTGACAGACTGTCACTCTCTGTTATTGTCACTCTGTCAGACTGTCACTGACAGTCCCAGGATCAAAGCAGCCGCGCCGCCTCGGGACAGGGAAAGCAATAGACCTCGGCTCCAATTAACGATCCCGCCGGCCGCCTCGGTCCGGCCGGCCGCCCGCCGCGGTTCCATTGATCTGCGTAAACACGACAGTACCGGCCAGACGGCGCGCCGTCCGCTGCTGTCGCGCTTATCAGTACAAAGCATGGCACTGCGGCGTTTTCTTTGGCGAATAAATAATCGATAACGTTTTCGTAAGTGTCACCAATCGATAGCCTGTTTTCGACTTGCTATATCTCAATAGTTTGGTATCTATATGAGCATATTACATCAGCGTTTAAAGCACAACAGGTGGTGTGAATTTTGACAGGTGTTGAACTCGAGTTAGGTAAAACAAAAATAGTCACTTTCGACATCGTGAAGTCAAATTTTCGTGAAGTACGCATACTTTTTACTCTGTAGTTTCATTTTAAGAAACACTTTTATGTCATTAACTTTGTCAATACTTTAATCGCATTGCGTTGTCGTTAACGACTTGAGGGACTACTTGACCTAATTGACGAGGTACAATATATGTTGCTGGTAGCAAGACGGCAGCTAGGTACAACTGGCTATGTGGACACTGGCCGACTACTTTGTGTACAACTTTCTGGAATGTCGTAGTTATCGATCAGTCAGGTGTGTTGGGTTTCTAAAATAGCAAAGGAACCAAAATCAACCTAACTTGACCTAACTCGAGTTAGGTAAAACAAAAATAGTCACTTTCAACATCGTGAAGTGAAATTTCCGTGAAGTACGCATACTTTTTACTCTGTAGTTTCATTTTAAGACACGCATTTATGTCTTTAACTTTGTCAAAATTGATCAGATCTTCGATTGAAAATTATCAAACTCTGACTTGAACATACCATGACAGGGTTAATTATAATTATGTATTTTACTGTGTCTAATTGTTAATGCTGGATTCTAGTTGGTAATGATGTCATCCTCCTGTTCCCGGCTAAATATGTAGTATGGCGTAAACAAAACTGATAATTATATCACTCATGCCAAAGTGTAGTGACGTCCCCGCCGCCGGCTGCAGTCCGCTGACGTGGGAACAGCGTAAAGGCAAGCTGACTGCCCTAGCTATCGGCGCAGGGCGGATCGTATGACACGTCTCGACCTGCTACGCGGTGAACTAGCGGCTGCAATGGCTTGTTATTTTCAAATAATGTTTCGCCGGTCATGCCATAGTATCGTGTGCAATTTGACAAGTACAGCTGTGACACTTTTCGAAATACGATGAGTTGATGTCCTATACTCAGATGCGCGGCAGTCGTATTTTCGCTATAAATTGATCTCATTACTTTGAGCCGTGTCAACGTCCAACGGCTACCTGGAAATCGTTGTAATTTATTCAGCATGTTGAACACGTCATGACAGAAGATTGTGGTAAATAGCGCATTCACAGAATGCAAACTTCTCTTATAACCAGTATTCAAGTACGTCATACCGCGGCGTATGCATTTTGCTATTTTAATCGCCGAAGTGCCGGATTTTCATATTTCAAAGGCAATAAGTCGGTCATTTTCGGTCGTGTGTGCAATCTGGCCTTCGTTGAACGAAACACTTAAGTACAGCGATCAGTTGTAACAAGTCCTTATTTACCGTTTTAAGATTATGCGTCGATACTCAGAGCAACGTCACTTATAAACCAAGAAATAAAATTACTTGTAATTATAAAACAATGTTCCCCTGGACATGTGCTAAACGTGTGTGCAATCTCGCTATCGTTGAATGAAAGACTTAAGTTTGGTTAACCATAATGGCCCTTTTCAGTGTCACTTGAACCAGTGCCCATTTCAGTGTTTGGTCCCCCGCGGCACGGGCCGTAGCTCCGAAACGTTTAGATTAGATTAGAAGAGGTTTTGGCATCTAATAGATCTTGAATAGATCTATCTTTTGGTTTGGTACCGAAAAGTGTAGCACTTATATTTTTTTAGATACAGACTTGTGAATATGGCGTTTTTTCTCCATTTTTTGAAAACCATTGTTTGAAATGGCCCTTTTCAGTGTCAAGAATGGGGATTGGCTTTTAAAGTAGCCCTTTTCAGTGTCTAAAAATGGAAAAGCCCATTTCAGTGTGGGCCTTTTTAAGACCTTTCTTAAGTTAGATTAACCCTCTAAAGGTGTCATTTGATAGAGTTTCTCGCTTGGGTAAAGTTATAACAACTAGAGGTGCGTAGAGTACTCTAGAGTGGTTATATTTTTTTTAGAGTTCTAAAAAACCTTTCGACGGACAGAAACAACAAAAATACTTTTAGGTGGAGGTTTCGAATCTCTACACGATGTTTGCATTCTTTTTTTTTACAAAAAATATTTTGACCCCCAAAAAAAATAAAAAAAAAATTATTATGTTTTTTTTAAACAAAGTCCAAAAATCGATAGAACAGGCACTGGCAAACTCGTTGATATTTTTTTTTACTTGTATCTTTTTATTTGTGGACGTTAGAGCCATTTTAGCACCCACCAGGTGGGTTCATCGTTCAGTTAGTGAAGTTCGAACACTTGTGACTCAAAAAATAAAATTTATAGAGCTAAACCGTTTTCATTTTCTAGTAGCACTTATGCAAATCTTAAAGATAGTGTTATCATTTATTTTTTAAACATTTAACTTAAAGTTAAACAACAAAAAATAAAATTACATTTTTTTTTGTTGCTTTTTTTAGAAGAAAAAAAAAATGATAAAAAATTGTGTCTTATATATTCGTGACCGCTATCAGACGTTGCATTATAAAGTTTTCAAAAATACCATTTATACTTAATATTTCTCAAGTTATTGTCAAAAAACAGATTAAATTGACATTCAAAAAATCTCGAGTAAATTTTCTCGAAAAAGAAAGATTAAAGGGTCTCCTTACCTGTAAAATGACGCCCCGTTCATGCCGAATCTGAAAATAATTTTTGTTTTCAGATTGGTCCAATATTAAACAAAATATGAGCATATAACCTGAACAATGTTTAAGAAATGACTTGTGAAGTTTCTAAAATGGTAACCGTGATTACTCAAAAAAAACAAAAAAGCTACAGGAGAATGTAAATTTTTTTCTTGTTTAGCTCGCTGAGTTGTACAGGAAAAACATTTCAAAACCCAAAAAATAAAATATATTTCAAAAGTTTGACGGATATACAATTGTAAACATTTGGAGCTTAATAAGTTAAAAACTTACTATCCAATTTCAAATTCGAAAACATATTTGGAGTTCTTATCTAATTTGACATTTGATTCATATTTTTTTTCTTGAAAATATTCCAAAACAAAATATTTTTCTTGGGGGGAAAAAATTGGTTTTAAATTTATAACTTTTTTGTTTTTCCACTTTTTTCCTTTTTGAATACAGAATCAAATCTGCCATGAAATTCCGCTTCTTATGAGTTATAACACGTTGCTGTACTTTATTTTCGAATTTCGTGTTTTTGCCCCGACAAAATGTGTTCAGCCTATAACTTTTTTGAAAAAATTTCTACAAGAAAAAACAAGGTGTTGAAATTGTTTGATTTTAGATTATCTACCATATTTTTTGAAATCCAAAAAAAAACAACAAAAAAACGAAAAAAGTTATACCACCCCAAACAACGTTTTTTTGTTAGTGCCAAAAATGAAAAATATAGGTAATTCTAAGGTGTTCTATCGAAACAAATCCTTACATAACGATTTTCGTCTTTGATTTATCGACTTGTTAAAATTTTGGTAACACGTCAATTTGAAAATGGGATCCCTCCTATCTCAAGAACTTCTCAACTGATTTTTGATTTCTCTAATGTTATAAGTGCAACGTCAAACGGGCTTTCTTTTCACTTTGTAACATAATCCTCAAAAATGTATATGAGAAGATTTAAAAATCAAAAACTGCACTTTTTTCTTAAATTTCAAAGTTTCGAAGTTTAAAAATAAAAATAAAAAAATATCGTAATAGCTAATCGATGCAACATATCATTTTGCATCTTTTGGCTATCTCGGATTTTCCAAATATTTTGCAAGAACAAAGTTACGTTAGTTTGAAATGTACCCAAAAAACAAAAAAGTCGACGGTGGCGCCACCTATAAATATTTTTTTCAAAAAACGATGTATTTTGGGATGTGAATTTGCAAGGGGAGTCCGATTCTTTTTACTGATTGACATTCGGTTGAGTAGTTAAGAAGTAATCCTAACATGCACGTTAACGGTTAGGCATGCCATTTCGGTAGATGTTTCATAGCTACTGAGTAGGTAACTGGCTATGTGGACACTGGCCGACTACTTTTTGTACAACTTTCTGGAATGTCGTAGTTATTGATCAGTCAGGTGTGTTGGGTTTCTAGAATAGCAAAGGAACCAAAATCGACCTAACTTGACCTAACTCGAGTTAGGTAAAACAAAAATAGTCACTTTCGACATCGTGAAGTCAAATTTTCGTGAAGTACGCATACTTTTTACTCTGTAGTTTAATTTTAAGAAACACATGTCATTAACTTTGTCAATACTTTAATCGCATTGCGTTGTCGTTAACGACTTGAGGGACTACTTGACCTAATTGACGAGGTACAATATATGTTGCTGGCAGCAAGACGGCAGGTCAGAGCCGTGGAATGTCTGCAAATATGTGTAGTGTGTTGAATGTGAGTGCGAGTTAGTCTCATATATATATATATATATATATATATATATATATATATATATATATATATATATATATATATATATATATATATATATATATATATATATATATATATATATATATATATATATATATATATATATATATATATATATATATATATATATATGTCGTTAAATGACACAACCGTATTAAGTATATGCATTAAACGCTTACGAACGCAACATTTCGGTCACTGAATGGGAAGTTTCACGACATACGGTACTTCACATATTTACTATTAACAGTGTTACTATTATCCATAGTTATCACATATTTACTATTAACAGGTTACTCCCGGCGTTTACCCGCGCTTCAGAGCTAATGAAATTAATGATCGAAGTGATAAAGTGTCGGTCCACGTGGTGCCGTTACGAAGGACATCGCCTACATCGATATATGTAACATAATTATAAATTTATCGACTATGAAATTTCAACAATTCACTATTAAGCGAGTCATAGTTAATCCCGCCGTTCTCCGGCGCTTCAGAAATAACTAAATTCATGATCCAAGCGCCACCGATGACGTGCCGTGTGCTGCTGGCGCCAATCACGGGCGCCGCCGCCTGGCAGCGTTGGCGCGAAATCTTCGAAAAAGCGCGCGCAGTGGCCCGACGTTAACCGCCGGCCGGCTGTGGTGTGGGAGAGGGGGCGGGGGGCGTCTCGGGTATCTTGGACCTTGGACCGGCGCCGGGCGGCGGCGGCGGGCGGCAATTACTGACTGTCAATCGTTTCGGGTTTTGCCCATCGTCAGAAATTTGACGGCTCGATTGACGGCTCTGGCCGAGCGGGACGCTCTTGGACTGATTTTGGGGCACGTTTGGACAGGTGGCACGATCCTATGCCAGCCGCTGTCATTATATTTATGTTGTTAAAGTCTATATAACCCGGCTGGACAACCGTCCCACACGACAGCACGTGCTGACTGGTGCGAATTTGTCAGAGTCGCTGCCGAATACTACCGGAGTGTATCAGGGAGGTAGCCTGAGCTGTCTAATATTTGCAGTCTTTGTGAATGATATCGACCGGTAAGTACACCGGCTACTCGACTGTTATCCAGTTTGCAGACAACACGCAGCTCTTAGTGTGCGGTCGAAAGGAACAGCTTCCTGAGCTTCCTGAGCTATTGAGCACACTATAAGCAAATGGACGTAGTTATGTTGAGTGTATTAATATGAACTAATTAAACATGGTTAAAACTATAACCACTGTAACTAAAAAAGTATACTAGATAGAGTAAAACGGAAAACAAATTATTGTGTAGCTCGACAAACACTATTATAAAAAAATTCTAAACACACAAGTTTCATCGTTCGATAATTTGGAGTACCGTATTTTGTGGAGTATTTGAAGCAACATAACTCAACAAGGTATCAACGGATTTCAAATCTGAAAGCAGATTTGGATGCGGGCGTCAAATATATGTCAAATCTCGATGTCTTTGTTCAAATTACTCATAAACACCAAAATCGACACTGCCAAAAATATTGTGTTTTTAATTAATAACTTTTTTGTCTTTTGACGTTTCTTGTTTTTGATTTAAGAATCCAATGCAGCATCACATTACGCTTCTTATGAGTTATAGCAGGACACTGTCAGTATATGACGGTAATGACGGGCGCCGGGCGCCGCCGCCTGTCAGCGTTGGCGCGAAATCTTCGAAAGCGCGCGCGCAGTGGCCCGACGTTAACCGCCGGCCGGCCGGCTGTGGTGTGGGAGAGGGGGCGGGGTCAGTCAGAAGACAGATAGATCTCCCACGTCCGCTCAAAGCTCACCTAAGCTCTCTAGAAAGCTCGCAAGCTCACCTAAGCTCCCCAGAGAGCTCCAGAAGGCTCCCACGTCAGCCACAAGCAGCACTGAGCCAGCCAGAGTGTTCTGTGCTACCCTAGACAGCTCTAAACAGCTCTTACCGGCTCTAGAGTGGTCCTGGTTTCTCCCACGTCCACTCAAAGCTCACCTAAGCTCTCTAGAAAGCTCGCAAGCTCACCTAAGCTCCCCAGAGAGCTCCAGAAGGCTCCCACGTCAGCCACAAGCAGCACTGAGCCGGCCAGAGTGTTCTGCGCTACCCTAGACAGCTCTAAACAGCTCTAACCGGCTCTAGAGTGGTCCTGGTTTCTCCCACGTCCGCTCAAAGCTCACCTAAGCTCTCTAGAAAGCTCGCAAGCTCACCTAAGCTCCCCAGAGAGCTCCAGAAGGCTCCCGCGTCAGCCACAAGCAGCACTGAGCCAGCCAGAGTGTTCTGTGCTACCTTAGACAGCTCTAAACAGCTCTAACCGGCTCTAGAGTGGTCCTGGTTTCTCCCACGTCCACGCAAAGCTCACCTAAGCTCTCTAGAAAGCTCGCAAGCTCACCTAAGCTCCCCAGAGAGCTCCAGAAGGCTCCCACGCCAGCCACAAGCAGCACTGAGCCGGCCAGAGTGTTCTGTGCTACCCTAGACAGCTCTAAACAGCTCTAACCGGCTCTAGAGTGGTACAGGTTTCTCCCACGTCAGCTCAAAGCTCACCTAAGCTACATTTTTGAGTTCCCCAGACAACGGGCTAGCCGTATGTCGACAACAAATTAGCCCCAGAGTTCCAGTTTTGTCCGGTAGGTGGCTCTGTAACTTCTAAACCAAAACCATTTTACCAATTTTGATTTAAGATTCGGCATCAGCTTCAAATTCTAAATCTAATTGACTACTTTTTTGTTAATTAAAAAAAAATCTTAAAAAAAATGTTTTTTTTTGTTTTTTTTTGTGTTTTTTAAACTAACAAAAAAGTAGTTCATTAGATGCAGAATTTGAAGCTGATACTGAATCTCAAATCAAAATTGGTAAAATGTTTTTGGTTTAGAAGTTACAGAGTGTGGAAAAATCATGTTTTTTTGGTTTTATGCCTCTATCTCCGTTTCTATTCACTTTATAGATTTTTTGGCATCATTCCGCGGTTCAGCGTCACCAGTTACATCTAAAAAAAGTGTTTGAAATGAAAAAAACCAGCAGAAAAGATTCTGGTCTCAAAAAGCGTCAAGGGGTCCATGGTTTTTGGCAATTTTGGGATATTTTGAGTGAGGGGTGTTTTCTGATCAAAGTTTACACGAGAAACACGATAGCGTCAACCATTTAAAAAAAAAAAAAAAAAAAGTTATAGCCAATTTTGTGATTCCCAAAATTTTGGTGACCAAAATTTTCAGTTTTGAGATTTTTTGAAATTACCATATTATATTTTGGCATGCTGTTCACCTATATCGTTGACATCAAACAGGTATCTATAAAACCCTCGAAGTACCAGCTTACCAAAAAAAAAATATAAACATTTTTTTAAAAATCTGTAACTTCTAAACCAAAAACATTTTACCAATTTTTTATATAAGATTCGGCATGAGCTTCAAATTCTGCATCTAATGAACTATTTTTTAATTCATTAAAAAAATTATGAAAATTTCCCGACCTCGAATTTTTTATAAGTGCCATATCTGAGTTTTATCACTGGGAAGTAGACGTCTGCGCCGCTGGATGTATCTTGGAGCACGTTTATCCTAGGAGAACGCCCTCATGCCACATGATAGAAGAAGATCCAAGATACCTTGTGGTGCAAACCCAGTATCAATATCTTATCGGTAACCGAAGATACAGACTTGAGAAAAGTGTCAATTTAATGAATTTTTTAAAAACAGTTTTTCGCGTTTAGTATGAAAACTATACACGATAGGGTAAAATACCTTTATAAAGACTTGATGGCAATGACAATGCTCATCTTTTGAGCTATAAAAATATGGTTTACGTATAAGGGTTCTTTACTTAATATGCCGATGCACGTGCCGATGGGGGATAATAGGTCGCATTTAGGGGAGGGGACGGGAGTAAGAACCCCGGCTGACGGCACGCCGGGCCGTCAGCCTTGGGAATTTTGGGAATCACAAAATTGGCTATAACTTTTTTCTTTTTTTTTGGAAAATGGTTGACGCTATCGTGTTTCTCGTGTAAACTTTGATCAGAAAACACCCCTCACTCAAAATATCCCAAAATCGCCAAAAACCATGGACCCCTTGACGCTTTTTGAGACCAGAATCTTTTCTGCTGTTTTTTTTCATTTCAAACACTTTTTTAGATGTAACTGGTGACGCTGAACCGCGGAATGATGCCAAAAAATCTATAAAGTGAATAGAAACGGAGATAGAGGCATAAAACCAAAAAAACATGATTTTTCCACACTCTGTAACTTCTAAACCAAAAACATTTTACCAATTTTGATTTGAGATTCAGTATATTGGTACCCTACAAAATTGTTCCCAACCCCATTCCTTCCATGCGTTGCTTCCTTATTGTGCAATGTAGACGGAGATCCTGACGAAGCATTCATTACAGTTCCGCAACCTATGCCTGCACCAATCCGCCCGCCACTTCCTCGGCTGTTCGATGCATTCATATATATGTATATGTTACAGGCAATGTGAAGAACCAGGCATTCTGCAGAATGCCTAGGCAATCTGCAGAATGCCCAGCCGACCAGGCATTCTGCAGAAAGCCTAGGCAATCTGCAGATTGCCTGACCGGTCGGGCATTCTACAGAATGCCTAGGCATTCTGCAGAATGCCCGGTCGACCAGGCATTCTGCAGAATGCCCGAGTTTATCGATATTTTAGATTACCTCGGTAGTACACTTAGTCAGGGGTGTAGCTTCTCCAAACAAGTTGAGGGGGCTGAGGTGGGGAAAATCGCTCAAAGTACCATCAAAATCCTGAAGGATACGAATTTCTCCCCGGATTTGATCCACTTCCTCACCCAAGTTGGGGGGGCTCAAGCCCATGTTGGGGGGGGGGGGCTCAACCCCCCCCCCCCAACTGAATACGAAACTACACCCCTGCACTTAGTATATTTTTAGGTAAATTCGCGCTGCCGGTGATACCGATAGCAGCAGAGGTGGAGGGACAGAGACGAAGGCGGTGACGGAAGCAAATGGGATGCGAGTTGCGGGGTTTACCCAGTGCAGAGACGGCTCTGTGACGAATGGAGACTTTGTCGGTGAACGGTACTTCCCGACGCCGACCGCGCGCCGGGAGCAGATGACACGACTGCTCGGGGGTTAAATGACTGTAAATAAACTATTTCAAATCACGAATAATTTAAATAATCCTGTTGGTTGTTACGTTTATTAATTGCATCAGAGTTTTAAGATCACAAGGATGTCATCTTAATATAATTTTTACTGAATGTGTTATCGAAGTGCCCGGGTAACCGGAGTAATTTGGTACAAATGTAGGTACTCTTACATCAGAAACCCAAACAATTATGGGGACATTGAATACAAGTCAGATATTTTGAAACACAGCTGTTAGGTCACTACACAAATAAGTTAATTGGGCTGTTTTGTAAATACCGCTAGATCATTCTATTCTGGTCTTTTGCATGATAGCCTACACTGATAACAAATTCACGTAACACAC
This sequence comes from Chirona hameri, assembly GCA_036785665.1. Taxonomy (NCBI): domain Eukaryota; kingdom Metazoa; phylum Arthropoda; class Thecostraca; order Balanomorpha; family Balanidae; genus Chirona; species Chirona hameri. The sequence continues at coordinate 94,326 of JAXIVJ010001012.1, forward strand.
CTAAGACTCACCTGCAAATCCCGCTATAACACCCATAAAACACTCGATAGAAGAGTGTTATACAGGAATTCCAGGGTAGGCAGTTTAGCTGAATGGACGGCAAAAATGCATACTCTGGAATTCCCGTAAAGTATCCCTCTTTCTGGTGTTTTATGGGTGTTAAAGGGGGAATTTTATGGGTGTTTTAGGGGAATCACATGAACCAAACGCCTAAGTTGCCCCACGGATTTTTTATCTCTCAGTATAGCAGCTACCAGAACTCTGCTGATATGGTCATTTGGTCGGTCCCACCTAGCTTCGTTGCGTGAATGGGGCTATGATTCTGGTTCACGTCTCGGTTCACGTCTCGGGTACTCCGTCTCGGCAGGCTTCCCGGCTTCTTCCACCTAGGTTCGCTCCGTCAGTCCCGTCCCAATCCCATCAGTCCCGACCCGCTCCCATCCCGTTCCTGTATCCCGAGTCCCGGATATCCCGCGTCCCGTATCTTGGTCCCGGATCCCTTATCAAGGGTACCGTGTTCATGGTCCTCTATCCAGGGCCCGTAGCCAGGGTCCTGTAATTCATATCCAGAGTAACTACTATATCACAGGTGCCGTATCCTGGCTACCGTATTCTGGTTCTGGCATTCTGTAACTCTACCCCAGTCCCATTTATAGATCCTGTATGCCGGTCGATATCCCCTCCCTGCGTAATCCGATTACTTATCCCAGTACCTTATCACGATTCCCGTACCCTGGGTCAGTCCAATCCCATATCCCAATTCCACATCCCAACTCCATATCTCAATCCCATATTCTAGTCCCATATCCCGATCACATATCCCAATCACATATCCCAATCACATATCCCAGTCCCATATCCCAGTCCCATATCCCAGTCCCATATCCCAGTGCCATATCCCAGTGCCATATCCCAGTGCCATATCCCAGTCCCATATCCCAGTCCTATATCCCAGTCCTATATCCCAGTCCTATATCCCAGTCCTATATCCCAATCCCATATACCAATCCCATATACCAATCCCATATACCAATCCCATATACCAATCCCATATACCAATCCCATATACCAATCCCATATACCAATCCCATATACCAATCCCATATACCAATCCCATATACCAATCCCATATACCAATCCCATATACCAATCCCATATACCAATCCCATATACCAATCCCATATACCAATCCCATATACCAATCCCATATACCAATCCCATATACCAATCCCATATACCAATCCCATATACCAATCCCATATACCAATCCCATATACCAATCCCATATACCAATCCCATATACCAATCCCATATACCAATCCCATATACCAATCCCATATACCAATCCCATATACCAATCCCATATCTCAATCCCATATTCTAGTCCCATATTCCGATCACATATCCCAATCCCATATCCCAGTCCCATATCCCAATCCCATATCCCAGTCCCATATCCCAATCCTATATCCCGATCCCATATACCAATCCCATATACCAATCCCATATACCAATCCCATATCCCAGTCCCATATCCCAGTCCCATATCCCAGTCCCATATCCCAGTCCCATATCCCAGTCCCATATCCCAGTCCCATATCCCAGTCCCATATCCCAGTCCCATATCCCAGTCCCATATCCCAGTCCCATATCCCAGTCCCATATCCCAGTCCCATATCCCAGTCCCATATCCCAGTCCCATATCCCAGTCCCATATCCCAGTCCCATATCCCAGTCCCATATCCCAATCCCATATCCCAGTCCCATATCCCAGTCCCATATCCCAGTCCCATATCCCAGTCCCATATCCCAGTCCCATATCCCAGTCCCATATCCCAGTCCCATATCCCAGTCCCATATCCCAGTCCCATATCCCAGTCCCATATCCCAGTCCCATATCCCAGTCCCATATCCCAGTCCCATATCCCAGTCCCATATCCCAGTCCCATATCCCAATCCCATATCCCAGTCCCATATCCCAGTCCCATATCCCAGTCCCATATCCCAGTCCCATATCCCAGTCCCATATCCCAGTCCCATATCCCAGTCCCATATCCCAGTCCCATATCCCAGTCCCATATCCCAGTCACATATCCCAGTCACATATCCCAGTCACATATCCCAGTCACATATCCCAGTCCCATATCCCAGTCCCATATCCCAGTCCCATATCCCAGTCCCATATCCCAGTCCCATATCCCAGTCCCATATCCCAGTCCCATATCCCAGTCCCATATCCCAGTCCCATATCCCAGTCCCATATCCCAGTCACATATCCCAGTCACATATCCCAGTCACATATCCCAGTCCCATATCCCAGTCACATTTCCCAGTCCCATATCCCAGTCCCATATCCCAGTCCCATATCCCGCTTCCTGTACCCCTATCGGATGTCGAATCAGTCCCGTCCGTCCCGGTTTCATCCCGAGGCCACACCGGGTCCGCATCTTGGTCTTGCCCTGGTCCCACGTGTCCTGTTCTCTCGTCCGTTCCTGTGTCCCAGTCCCGGCCTGTCCCCCCCCCCCCCCCCCACCCCCGGGGGTCACACATTCGAGAAAATCGTTCTCCAGTACCTCGAAGGCCGCATTCGTGGATGGAAAATAACGTATCGAAAATTACGGAATTCGGTAGAAAAGTTAAATGTGCGATGTTCAAAAACATTGTCAATACTGATGTCAATACCATGTTCCAAATGCTATAGCATGTCCAAAATCATGCAAGATTCTGGTGGGTAGTTACAAATCACAATAAAACAACATCAGTGATGGTTTCGATGGTCACCGTTGACTTGGAGCGAATTATTGTTATACATCACCGACCAAAATAATCACTGCCGCATTGTTGTAGTGCTGCTCAGTTGCTTGCATGCAAATCATGTGTGGGTTCAAATTATGATCAAAAGCCTTCGGCATTCTGTAGAATGCCTGAACGGTCAGACAATCTGCAGATTGCCTAGGCATTCTGCAGAATGCCTGGCCGGCTGGGCATTCTGCAGATTGTCTAGGCATTCTACAGAATGCCTGGTTCTTCACATTGCCTGCAACATATGTTATGTATATGTCTATGTTATGATGTGACGTCGTCGCATTATTTAATACGTTAGCAATACGTGTTAAACATAGTATGAGTGTAGTGAGAAGGAAGTGAGTGAATTTAGGTTCGGAAATGTGAACTGTGAGTTGTTTTGTAGATGCGTATTGTCGTAGATTTGTAAGTTTAGCATTGGTTAGTAGGTAGAGAGTAAATATATAGTAGATATATTACACATGTTATACAAGCATAGAGCGTAAGCTCACATGGCGAGCGGCACCTAATTTAAGCGCGAGTGAGCGTTTTTGTGCCAATCGCGGACAATGTGTGGAATGTGCTGACAATATGTAAAAAATAAAATATCTCTCTCTCATGTCCACTCCCCCGTCGTCATTCCAGCCAGACTGCTCACATCCTCCCCAAATTCCCACGCTGCCGTTTCCCCGCCGGCTGGCGGCCGGGGCGGTCTCACTCTGCGTTTCTGCGAGCGGCAGCGGCAGTGTGTCCATGGGCGTAGGTAGCTTTTGGAAGGGGGGGGGGCACTTCCTACCAATTCCTTAACACGTTTAACATTACATTTAATAATGTTGCATGTTCAGAATCAACACCAAAATACTGTACACATCTCCCAAAATTCAGCGGCCTGACTCCGCCATTGCAAGCCAAGGCGAGACGCAGCGGCGGCGGCGGCAGCGGCCACGACAGGCGTGGGGCTGTCCGCGGCGGCAGAGCCGCGGACGGCCGGCCGTATTTGCCGAATATGCTAAATCTTCGATTAAAAAACAAACACTTGTATATTTGTGATGTATATTTGAAATGCTTCCGTGCGTAGATGCTTCAGTGAATATTTCTTTCGATTTGTTCGCTTCGACAAGATATAACGTGACGAAACACTTTACGATAGATTTAACGTTTACGAGTTTCTTTCGTTTGCAATTTATTTACTTGCCCTCAGCACATTGTCCCTGTTACCGACAATTTACGCATTTATTGCTACCTGTCGTGTGGTGTGGCTGTCGCGCCGCCAAGCCGAGTCAAACGTCGCCAGCCGGCGCCGGCCAGGTACCTTCGCCCGCCGCCCCAGCGCGGCGGCCGATTCCCCTCGCACGCCACCGGCCGGGCCGCCACCTGTTTGCACAAAGGCCCGGGTCCGGGGCGGGTGTGTGCCACGCCCGACCAGGACACAAGATCAGCGCAGGTGCGTGCTATTTTTGTCGAACCATCCGGGGGGACGATGGATGAGCGCCGCTTTTCTGTGTGCTGTGTCTGTCCTTTCCGACAGTGGGGGCTGGCCTGCCGGAGCCGGAGCCGGAGCCGGAGCCGGGGCCGGAGCCGGGGCCGGAGCCGGAGTGATAGCTCGGCCACTGAGAGTCCGATCGACATGGGACAAACACAGATGTGCAGTGAAATGAACGGGCTGGCGTATGTAAAGTGGGTCGGTGAACAGCTCGCTGCGCGTGCAATGGTGATGGCACTTGCAATGGGAATATGTGGTTTTTGGACGTTTTTCACGATTGTAGTTGGTGTTCATCGCCGTGTCCTTCCGCTCTGAGCTTCGCTGTGTCTTAACGCTCTGAACATTGCCGTGTCCTCCCGCTGAGCTTCGCCGTGTCTTCCCGCTCTGAACATTGCTCTGTCCTTCCGCTCTGAGCATCGTCGTGTCCTTGGCGGCGCGACAGCCACACCACAATACATCGGTCAATAAATGCGTTCAGATTAAAAGCATAAAGTGTTATTACCACGTGCATTTAATTGGTGACGGAAGCACAGTAACGAGGTTGTCGCACGTTGATCATAACAAGTTCAAGTATGTGCCTTGTAGGCTTCACCTCAAATATTGCTCGTTTCAATTGTCGGCCGCCACGGGCCGACGATCGCTCGCGAGGCTGGTGTTAGTGTGACCATATGCATTACATCCAACACGGAGACTGCAACGCCGGGTGCCACGGATAAATGTAAGTTTTTCCGCATTCGCCGCTCGAATTCTCAATGCAGGGAAGAACGAATCATGCCAATGGGCTTCCATGGACACAGGGACAAGGAAAATCAGCGGAAGAATTTGAACTGATAAAAAAGTTGTGGAAAGAACACACCCTATAGAAGTGATTACCGCTGACGTCATGAAGTAGAAAAGTGGTGCTCATTTTCGTCTGCCCGTCTTGCTGGGGTGGTTGAAAGCGGGGGCGGGAAGCGTCCTTCCATTTGATTACGTGTGTCAACACGTAACACGGCAGTGACGCGGCTGACAACACGGCAGTGACGGGCGCGCGGCTGACAACACGGCAGTGACGGGCGCGCGGCTGACAACACGGCAGTGACGGGCGTGCGGCTGACAACACAGCAGTGACGGGCGCGCCGCTGACAACAGGGCAATGACGGGCGCGCGGCTGACAACACGGCAGTGACGGGTGCGCCTCTGACAACAGGGCAATGACGGGCGCGCGGCTGACAACACGGCAGTGACGGGTGCGCGGCTGACAACAGGGCAATGACGGCGCGCGGCTGACAATCCGGCAGTGACGGGCGCGCCGCTGACAACAGGGCAATGAAGGGCGCGCGGCTAACAACACGGCAGTGACGGGCGCGCGGCTGACAACACGGCAGTGACAGGCGTGCGGCTGACAACACGGCAGTGACGGGCGCGCTGACAACACGGCAGTAACGGGCGCGCGGCTGACAACACGGCAGTGACGGGCAAGCGGCTGACAACAGGGCAATGATGGCGCGCGGCTGACAACTCGGCATTGACGGGCGCGCGGCTGACAACACGGCAGTGACGGGCGCGCGGCTGACAACAGGGCAATGAAGGGCGCGCGGCTGACAACATGGCAGTGACGGGCGCGGCTGACTACACGGCAGTGACGGGCGCCCGGCTGACAACACGGCAGTGACGGGCGTGCGGCTGACAACACGTCAGTGACAAGCGCGCGGCTGACAACACGGCAGTGACGGGCGCGCGGCTGACAACACGGCAGTGACGGGCGCGCAGCTGACAACACGGCAATGAAGGGCGCGCGGCTGACAACATGGCAGTGACAGGCGCGCGGCTGGCTACACGGCATTGACGGGCGCGCGGCTGACAACACGGCAGTGACGGGCGCGCGGCTGACAACACGGCAGTGACGGGCGCGCGGCTGACAACACGGCAGTGACAAGCGCGCGGCTGACAACACGGCAACTATTTCATACGTACCAGACACCAAATGTGTAGAACATATCTTGGCGTCCTTGTAAGGTTCCCCCTTCCTTCGTACTGCCGCCTGCCAAAGCCGTCTCCTCTCTTGATCGCGTTTTGAGTTAGGAATGCGGAAGAATTTCAACCCTTTACAATTATCCTTAATACTATTGCTATTGCAACCATTGGCATAGCAAGATGACATGATTTTAAGTCTAGAAACCAAATGATATCTCAAAAACCAAGAACCAGTCACCCAGCTAACACTCCAACCGACGCTAAAACACGCTAATGAGATGGGGTGATATTGTGGCGCATCACCCCATTCGTAATTGTCGAAATTGATGACGTCACCAATGGACAAATGTAATCACTTGTATTGAACATGCGCAATCCTCGGTTTAAGATCTCACGATTATGTCGTACTGGGGGTGAATTACTGAACTTGTGATAACGGGGAATAAAAGCCGGGCAGACAGATCCTTATCAATGTACTGCATAGGCGCTTGATGTGCATTTAAATCAGTGATTAGGTGCATTGCTCAGCATATACCAGACCGTAATTTTGCATTATTTATCGTTGACTTATCCAAGGTGTATTACTGAACAAGACCTCTCCACTGCACCGAGTGAATTAAAACGGGGTGCATTTTCAGCACCGTGTATTAACAAAGGCACGTTTGAGGGACCATATTTCCGTGGTATAATATATGGCACATTTTCATTCACCACTAGATAACGGGGAGCTGCAACTTCTCCTTAAAAAAAAAATATTTTCACCGACAGTCACCATCCAGAATTAAAACAAACACCAGCATTTAACGTAGCCTTTGACATATTTACCGACTTACTTGCCGGTATATATGCAACCTGTATTGCCAATCTGAATATATCATTACCGGCAACATACCGACATTAAAAGGTCATACGCCGCATTATTACAAGCGGTCATTAAAATGCAGGCATGTCGGAAAGGCGATTACTAAACTTTACGTCTCTCGTTGATAACATAAATGGTTGTTTTTGCTGCCGAATCGAAGTGGAAATCTGAATATCGTTTCCTCTCTCTCTTTATTGCTTCACTGCTACATTGTAAACTCATTTCGGCAAGGATTCGTTTTCTATCCACTAGCGTTTGTCAAAAATACAAATATTTGACGCGTCAAAAGACGAGTATTTCAATGCAACTGGTGGAATGAGCCAGTCAAACAACATCTACATACCATAACCTAGTTTTCCATAATTGTATTGAATTGTATTGTATTTGCAATTACTCATAAGTAATGTTAACGATGAATACGAAGCATTTGATAAAAATGACTCGGATCCTGCACCCATGTGTATAACATATGTACCATTTGTATTTGTAAGCCACACGTTTGTTGAAAGAGTCAGCGACACGTTAATTGAAATGGTGACGGAAGCACAGTAACGAGGTTGCGCACGTTGATCCTAACAAGTTCAAGTATGTGCCGTGTAGGCTTCACCTCAAATATTGCTCGCTTCAATTGTCGGTCGCCACGGGCCGACGATCGCACGCGAGGCTGGTGTTACTGTGACGATATGCATTACATCAAAGATAGAGACTACAACGCCGGGTGCCACCGAATACATGCAAATTGTTTCGGCATTCGCCGCTCGAATTATCAATACACGGAAGAACGAATCATGCCAATGGGCTTCCATGGACACAGGGACAAGGAAGATCAGCGGAAGAAATTGAACTGTTAAAAAAGTTGTCGAAAGGACACACCCTATTGAACATGCACAAGCCTTTGTTTAAGCTCTCATGATTATGTCGTACTAGGGGTGCATTACTGAACTTGTGGTAACGGGGAATAAAAGCAGACAGACAGATTCTTATCAATTGACTGCCTAGGCGCTTGATGTGCATTTAAATCAGTGATTAGGTGCATTGCTCAGCATATACCAGACCTTAATTTTGCATTGTTTATCGTTGACTTATCCAAGGTGTATTACTGAACGAGACCTCTCCACCGCACCGAGTGAATTAAAACGGGGTGCATTGTCAGCACCGTGTATTAACAAAGGCACAGTTGAGGGACCATATATCCGTGGTATAATATATGGTACATTTTCATTCACCTCTGATACTAGAGCTGCAACTTGCGGGTGCGGCATAAGTTCTGATACACTGTTGATGGCCATATGGTGGATGACTCCTACTCCTACAGAGCTTCTCCTCCTCATATGGTTCAAAGATAACAATAAGGGTTAGCCCGAATCACAAACATCACTTCACGAACATCGCAATCAATCACAAACATTACAATCATCAATCGCCATCTGGATGAACCACAAACACATCAAAAGTGTATCAGAACTTATGCCGCACCCTGTACACCGAAAGTCACTTCCAGAATTAAAACAAACACCGGTATTTAACGTAGCCTTTGACATATTTACCGACATACTTGCCGGCATATATACAACCTGTATTGCCAATCTGAATACATCATTACCGGCAACATACCGACATTAATAGGCCATACGCCGCATTATCACAAGCGGTTATTAAAATGCCTGCATGTCGGTAAGGCGATCATTAAACTTTACGTCTCTCGTTGATAACATAAATGGTTGTTTTTGCTGCCGAATCGAAGTGGAAATCTGAATATTGTTTCATCTCTCTTCATTGCCTCACTGCTATATTCACGTTATTTAATTTGTATAATTCATATTGAACCTGGCTGCTGTTTTATCAGGATTGTCATTTTGTGTCATTTCCAAAAACAAAATAACACATGTATTATTTTAAAGAATGCTATTAACGTGCAGAGATTGAAGTTACGTTTCGACTACTTACAGAGACATTACAAATATTTGAAAATGATAAGAACAATCCTTACTGTAAACAAATGTATTTTATTTCCCTGAGTCAATACCACGCCAGAAAATGACTGCGGATTGTTTGGAACTTAAATCAGCTTACATAAACAGCCTTATCTCGTCTTCGTCGTGGTGTGTAATCCCGGACCCGGACTACGTCGTGCCTTCTTCCGGTCCCACGTGGCTCAGATTGCCTCGGCTGACTTATCTGTCACGTTCTGACCGACCGCCGCCGTCACTGCCCCGGCGGCCTTCGCTATCCACTTCCCCCCATCCAACCCCCCCCCCCCCAATCCCCCTCCCCCGTCAGCAGCGGCAGCGGCCTCAGCGGCAGCGGCAGCGGCAGCGGCAGCCGTCACTGCCGTCACTGCCCCGCCGCCGCCGCCGCCGCCCGTTGCCGCCGCTGCCGCCGCCGCCGCCGCCGCCGAAGCCGCCCCCGTCGCAGTCGGAAGGGTTGAGACTGTCATGACTAATTGAGATTCCCCGGTTATCAGTTGTACGATCTTCCGAAAGGTGTCACTACCTTACGATGCCGACCCAGCAGAAATCGCTGAGAGCGCCTCTGTAGATAAGGGAAGACGAAATGTCACGTCGGTATCATTTCGGGTGACAAAGTGGGAAAAATCACATTTTCTTGCATTGTAGAAAAAATATCAATTCTGAGTGTGAACAGAGCATTGTAATATATGCGCAGTTGTACTGGCCGAATTTTAAGGTTGCATTTACAACCAACACCCACATAAGAAAGGTCATATTGCCATTTTAGTAATCTTTGTGTTTGACCATACGTTACCGACAATCGCCCATCCCGATTGCACTCTGAAATATATTTACAACACCGCGTGACAATTCTGCACAAAATATCACTTTTTCGGACACGTACATTCACCAACCAACGTTTACGCACCCTCAGATGTACCTGTATACCCTTCCCCATTTTTCACCCGGGGCGGGTGAAAAATGGGGAACGTTAACATAGCATTTCACCAAAAGTCACCCGATCGCATTCTGTATGAGTATGTGTATAGACAGCAAAATAAACAAACAAATATCACCTTTTTAGTTGTTGTACTGAGTCATCAATGTCATCAATGTCAACTACTTAGATGACGGATGAACCTTGTCATGGAGGTCTCAATTTTGAACTAAAAATAGCCGAGATTTCACCTTAAAAACCAACACTCTGGCGAATCACTCAGTCGCCACGTCTGAACTAAACAACGGGTGACCCACCAACGGGCCGGTCACCCAACACTCCCTCTATCACCGACTCTCATCAGGTCGGGATGGCTTTGGTCTTCGTCCCTCCTCCGCTAGCTCCCGCACCAGCAACCGCTCCCTCTCTGTTGTCCTTCTGCCACTTCAGAAACGCCGACCACTTCTTCGGTCCGTGGGCTTCTCTGAACTCGAGGACATCCTCCAGAAGCGTCAGGAACTTCTTCTGGTCTGGTGGCATCACGAGACCAGAGCCAGCAGTCAGGACGGCGAACCTCTCAGCCTGTTGTTCCTCCTGCCCGTTGCTCTTTCCCCTCTTGTACTCGATGCTGAGTTTGCCCTGGCGGACGACAAATTCCGTCCACCAGGGGTGTCTCTCGCTCAGCAGGTATGGGAGACAGTTGCCACCCATGACCCACTCTCTGGCCTTCTTAGCCGCGCTCATCACTGTCAGCCGAGCCAGGACATGGAGTGAGGGGCCCGGGAAACTGAGCGAGATCCTGGGAAGTGTTACAGCTTCCATCTTTCCGCTGGCCCGGTCCTGCACTCCGTACTTCCCCAACAGGCCTGCCACCCGCGTCTGCGTCTCGTCGCTCCGAAAGTGGGCCCTCGCCTTGTCCTTCATCTTGCTTACATTCGCTCCCCTCACGTGGTAGATGGCTAGTAGGTCCACAAGGTCCTTCTCCAGAGTCCCCAGCGCGAGTCTCTTCACCACGTCCTGCACAGCCTTGGCCGAGAATCCCTCATACTTGAGAAGTTCATGGGACTTCTCCAAATCTCCAAAGGCATCAATCCAAGTCTGGAGGGTCAGGTCAAAGCCCCCTGGATTTAACTCCACCATCTTTTTGACTCTGGTCCTTCTTTCGTCCCCTAACTTTGTGCTCTTTCTTACTGGTGACTTCTTCACTCCTGAGCCAACACTCTGCTGCCTTCTCTTGGCCTCAGGGCTTGATCCAGGCGTCCCTTCGCTCTGCTCCTTCAGGAGAGCTGTCAGGAGACTAGTGTTGCCCGTGCCTGGTTGGGTGTTGTTCAAGTCCATTCACGTTGCCGACCACAGGAGAAGATTCAGGTTATAGCAAGATTAGTTAGGGGGTCAGTGTGTTTTGAGGCAAGTTTGTGTGTCTTCCATTCTTCTTGGCCATGGAGATGATCACCCTGTAGCAAAATACTGACTTGGGTGCTATCCGAATGATACCATACCAGCAACTCTGCAGAGCATCCTGGCTGCTTACAGGTCATGTACTGTTTGGCACCCTCAGCTGTTATGTGATGCTTACTCTTAACCCACTGCCCTGCATCTTGGTTCAGCCAGTCCTTGATTTCATCTTCCGTTGTACAGGTCTTGGCTTTCTTCCACTCCTTTCCTTTTCCTCTCACTCGACCTCTGGCACGCTGATCCGGTTTGGGAGCAGCGAAATGAGTTTGAGTTGGATGCTCAAAATCACTATCATCTGAATCCATGTCCTTAATAAGGAGCAGGGTTCCAAGGCAATTTATGTTTTTCCGCCCTAAGCTTCACAGTTCGTCACCTTCAGGTTGGATTACCCAAGGTCTGTAAAGATTACCCAAGGCCGTATAAGAGAGGTAGAGTCATCCGGAGATTTTAGCGCCCCAATCGCTAAACATTAGCGTGACGTCACTGGGACAGTGGTCCGACTCGGCTGTCGCCGCACGCGGCTCGGTGCGGTGCGAATATTTCGAACGGGATACGGATAGTTGCGCCTAAGGCACGATCCTATTTATGATACGTTAACCGCGGATAATTATCCCACCCTTAATTCATGCTGAGGGGGAGACGGCCATACGCTGCCCCGGTCTGTGTGATGTGCGACTGGCGAGACGGCCATACACTGCACCGGTCTGACCGAGTGGTGAGGCGGCCATACGCTGCCCCGGTCCGTGTGATGTGCGACTGGCGAGACGGCCATACATTGCACCGGTCTGACTGAGGGGTGAGACGGGAATACGCTGCTCTGGTCCGGCTGAGGGGGGGGGGGGAAGACGGTCATACGCTGCCCCGGTCTGGCTGAGGGGCGAGACGGCCATACGCTGCACCGGTTTGACTGAGGGGTGAGACGGCCATACGCTGCCCCGCTCTGGCTGAGGGGCGAGACGGCCATACACTGCACCAGTCTGACTGAGGGGTGAAACGGCCATACGCTTCCCCGGTCTGGCTGAAGGGTGAAGGTCTGTCTGATGAGCGAGACGGCCGTATGCTGCCCCGGTCTGGCTGAGGGGCGAGACAGGCATACGCTGCACCGGTCCGGCTGAAGGTCGAGACGGCCATACGCTGCCTCGGTCTGGCTGAGGGTCGAGACGGCCATATGCTGCATCGGTCCGGCTGAGGGGCGAGATGGCCGTACGCTGCCCTGGTCCTGCTGAGGGGTGAGACGGTCGTGCGCTGCCCCGGTCCGGCTGAGAGATGAGATGGCCATACCCTCCCTCAGCCACGGTCCGGCTGAGGGAGGAGACGGCCATACGCTGCCCTGGTCTGGCTGAGTGGCGAGACGGCCATACGCTGCTCTAGTCTGGCTGAGGGGTGAGGCGGCCATACCTTGTACTTGAAAATGTTGCAAATGGCATTGTTTTGGCTTAATGTTCAAAGCTATGCTAAAAACAAAAGAACAAAAACAAAATATTTCCAAATATAGACTTGCAACATAACTTACTTATCTAACGGCGACGACTTCAAATTGTCGCTCTTGTCATCACCCGTCAAAAGACCGCAAAACGCTCGAAAGCGCAGCTGCGGCGACGGGGCTGGCCACGACTGGCCCACTGCACCAGTGACGTCGTTGCTACTGCTGGGCCGCTCGGCAACCGATACATGGGGAATCCCGGGATGACACCCCCTGGGATTACGACGCTATCTGGCATGACAGTTTGGTTTAGAATATGGTCTTGTTTAGCTGACGAGGTCAAATATACTAATTTCTGGTTTTATTTATACCTTCCCTACTAGATTTTGGTCTTCGGGTCTAGCTGATTTGGTGGTAAATTAGCCAATCAGGCTGTGATGGTCCTTTTTGGACATTTCTTCCTGATGGACCTGGCCTGCCGCCCATCTCCGTCGTGATGTCGCCCAGTCCCGGACTGACGCCGCCCTGATGGACCTGGCCTGCCGCCCGTCTCCGTCGTGATGCCGCCCAGTCTCGGGCTGACGCCGCCCTGATGAACCTGGCCTGCCGCCCGTCTCCGTCGTGATGTCGCCCAGTCCCGGACTGACGCCGCCCTGATGAACCTGGCCTGCCGCCCGTCTCCGTCGTGATGTCGCCCAGTCCCGGGCTGACGCCGCCCTGATCGACCTGGCCTGCCGCCAGTCTCCGTCGTGATGTCGCCCAGTCCCGGGCTGACGCCGCCCTGATGGACCTGGCCTGCTGCCCGTTTCCGTCGTGATGTCGCCCAGTCCCGGACTGACGCCGCCCTGATGGACCTGGCCTGCCGCCCGTCTCCGTCGTGATGCCGCCCAGTCCCGGGCTGACGCCGCCCTGATGAACCTGGCCTGCCGCCCGTCTCCGTCGTGATGTCGCCCAGTCCCGGGCTGACGCCGCCCTGATGGACCTGGCCTGCCGCCCGTCTCCGTCGTGATGCCGCCCAGTCCCGGGCTGACGCCGCCCTGATGGACCTGGCCTGCCGCCCGTCTACGTCGTGATGCCGCCCAGTCCCGGGCTGACGCCGCCCTGATGAACCTGGCCTGCCGCCCGTCTCCGTCGTGATGCCGCCCAGTCCCGGGCTGACGCCGCCCTGATGAACCTGGCCTGCCGCCCGTCTCCGTCGTGATGTCGCCCAGTCCCGGACTGACGCCGCCGGAATGACCACTCAAAAACCAGCACCTTACCTACTGCCGCCGCCGTTTCTGCTTCCTCTGCCACTGGTGTTCCGTCCGCCGGAAGCCAAAATGTTCCGCCATCTGCAGCAGAACGGCCCGCTGGCTGCGGAAGGCCCGCCCGGTGGTATGGCTGACGAGGCGGCTCTGCACCGCCTCGTGCCACATCAGGATGGCAGTTTCTGCCGGGCTCCACCGGGCGAACCGGCTGCGAGACTGGCCAGCGAGCGGTACTGCTGCGTACGGCGGCCGGTACGCCTCCCCCTCCGCCAGGCCGAACTCGTCCCGCCGAGCGCTGCTGTAAAACGGCGCCACTGCCTCCACTATTCTAATGCCGGTGGCTGGCTCTGTGGCCACCACCGGCCCAGTGGGGAACGGCACCGGGACCTGCGAATGAAAAGATATCGCTGTCAAACCCTGACCCTCCCACGAGTGAGTGGCGCTTAATTCCGTTCTTGTTTTAATTGACTGGAAAACGATATTAGTATTATGACTGTGTTATTTACATATTATTGACATTAGTGCCGTATTTACTATTAATGTTCCATGTGACAACACAAAATACAGTGTTGTAACGTGCTGGAGCTATAACGAAAAGCTATAGAATATCGCCTTCGCCTCCAACAACGATCATATTCACTACATTCATTTCGTTTCATACGTATCGGCGCCATTCCACCACAGGTGATTTGGGCCAACTCACCGCTGGAGCTGGCAATAGCCACGGCGCCGCAGGGGCTGGAGCCAAGGCCGTTAGGGCCGGCGCCGTGGTGGCCGGAGCCAGGGCCGCCAGGACCTCCGGAGCCAGGGCCGCCGGACGGACCGGAGCCAGTATCGCCAGTACCGGAGGAGAGGCTGACGGCGTGGAGGCGAGGACCGCCTCCATCTCCGCTGCCTGCGAAGGGGAACACTGTCACATTGTGGCATGATACGTATCTGTCGCCCCATGTCACATTTTGGTTTACACTCTTTGCGTCATTTACATTAAAGTGGTGTCATATGCAAATGTGTATATCCATTTGACCTTGGTAAGTACCCAGTGCTTTGTAGGCATTTCCATTATGTTGCAAGTTTTATAGACGGCGATGGTATATGTGTCATGGCTGTGTGTGCACAAACCTCCTGCGTCGGCAACCAAGTGCACTCCTCCGGCTCTGAGATGTCCGGAGGCGCCAACGTCGGCCCCGGCTGACGACTGGCTGCTGGCAGTGCCAGTCTGGCCCAGCAGGGCCCCGGCTGTGGCTGCCGGGAGGCCCACGACGGCGCAGGCTGGGGCTCCCAAGGCAGCCCCGGCGGGGCCTCCACATCCAGGACCACGGGCTCTTCCCCCGACGGCCCCGGCTGGGCCTGACCGGAGGCCCACGACGGGCCAGGCTGTGGCTGCCAAGGTAGCCCCGGCGGGCGCTGCCCGGCGGGGCCAGCCACCTCCACATCCAGGACCACGGGCTCTTCCCCCGACGGCCCCGGCTGGGCCTGACCGGAGGCCCACGACGGGCCAGGCTGTGGCTGCCAAGGTAGCCCCGGCGGGCGCTGCCCGGCACCAGAGGATGACGGAGCCTGTAAACATGACAACACAGTATTGGTGAATGACTCAAGCACAAGCACAAGCACACACACACACACACACACACACACACACACACACACACACACACACACACACACACACACACACACACACACACACACACACACACACACACACACACACACACACACACACACACACACACACACACACACACACACACACACACACACACACACACACACACACACACACACACACACACACACACACACACACACACACACACACACACACACACACACACACACACACACACACACACACACACACACACACACACACACACACACACACACACACACACACACACACACACACACACACACACACACACACACACACACACACACACACACACACACACACACACACACACACACACACACACACACACACACACCCCCACCCACCCACCCACCGGTCCCTCCGTGCTGTGTCCTATCCAAACACCCCTGCCCTGCGCACACTGACAGGGACGGAGACGCCGCGACGGTCACCGGGCACACCTGTGCACACAGCACAATAATGTGTTATAGTTAACCTAGGCTAGTTATTCATCAACGAAAGCAACATAACTTATACTTACATTAATGTTTTGGAAGGACCGATTCATCGAATTGATGAATCGGCCCTTGATGCTCGGTGCGCTGACGCCGACCCGTTTGGCAGCCGCCTGCAGGATGTGGTCCAGCACCACTGCGCTGGTCCGCATACTCGGAAGCACCAGGTTGGAGTCGGCTGAGGTTGGAGTCGGCTGATTAGACATGAGCAGTTCACGCCGATATCATTATCACTGACTCAGTCAATTTTACGACAAAGTACGAAACGTAACTAGTGTCGCGCACCGGCAGCTGGCATATCCAGACTACTGTGGACTGACTTACCGTGGCGTGGAATAAGGGGCCGGAGATTTTCCAGGAAGTAGTGGAGGGACCGCCAGATCAACTCTGACACGACCACCAGCGCCTCGCCGTGGCTGCGGAGAGTTTTGCTGGCGGTCGTGTACCATGAGTATGAAAGGCGGCCCGAGTCCTCGTCCCGGTACTCCTGTGTACAAACATATTATTAAGATAATGTTAAAACATATGGCCAGTGAAAAACAGTTGTTTGCATGTTTTGCTCGAAAGATTTCCGTAAGACAACTGTTGAAAATGTACGTTGCTGCAGTTCAAAATCATGATTATGCATTTGCTGCAATCCAAAATGATAACCAAATAACACATTGATAGCTTTTGCAATAGTACATGAAATAAAATAGTTTGCGAGCAGTTAATGGCAGCATAATAATAATTTGTGAGCTAGGCTGATCCTGATATGATACAACACGGCGGCACACCTGTTCATGCAATTGCAAACACGGAGAGAAATATAAATAGATGTGGAATGCCGGGCCTTGGCTATCTTCGCCCGATGTCTACTTGACCCGATATCGAATACACAGAGCCCATACCTTGGCTTTGGCCAGCTCGGCCAGCGTCGTCCCCCGGATCGCGCCCGTGCGGTACCCACTGCAGTTGCAGATGGAGATGAATATCATCCTGAAAACATACATGGTAAAGTGGAGTGGAGCGAATCTGTCAAGTGAAATCATACTCAAGTGAAAATATGTCCAGACCTCTGCCCTCGCCTAGTCTGAATGAAACCCTGTTCACTAACTCCCGTGAATGAATGTGATTGCAATGTGGCACACTGTGACGTAGTTGGGGAGGGACATGACGAGTGATTATTACGATATACATTTTTGTATTTAGCCCTACTTCTAACACCAACCTCCCTATTTCTTAATGTGTGTAATGTTTGTTACATTTCTTAGTTTGAAGTGCCGCGACATTCTCTCTTGTGTTCTCTAGTGTAAACGTATGTTGTGCGTCATTAGCATCGATGGTGGGGACACTCCTTGGCACCTGTTAATGGATGGCGGTGTTTTGCAGAAATGTTCGCATAACACATGTACAGGTGAGCAGCAGTGTGAGGTCACGCCGCGATACACACACACACACACACACACACACACACACACACACACACACACACACACACACACACACACACACACACACACACACACACACACACACACACACACATTCGCCACCATAGTGAGGTAGTCTACGGCAAGGAGGCCGTAAGAGCAGACTTACTCCCTGCACTGGACCGCCAAGTCGTGGTCGGGCGCGACCGGGGGGCTGCCGAGGACCGACTGCAGGTACCCCTGGCAGACGGCCTCTATTGTCTTCCGGTCTGCAGCGGTCAGCAGCCGGCTGGGGTCCCGCTTGCGGGACTCGCGGGCCGCCAGCGCCTCAGCCAGCTCTATCGAAGTAAAACGCGTTTATTCAAACACGTATACATTTGGTTGCGACGGCAGCTGGAAATATAATGCAAATCCTGTCTGGCACTGCAAACCAAGTGTTAAAATAATCCTACTGATTGGGTACTCACACCGTAATTAGTATCTACTTAATGTATGTACTCTGCTGTCACCGGCAGCTGGCAGTACCATACCAATGAAAAAGACATAATATACCCATTCAGTGCAAATTTCGCATATTTTGCAATAAACGAACATGCATTACATGTATACCATCTGACGATTATAAGCTAATCAATGCTTGATGTCGTTCGAAACGCATGCATGCTTGAATATGCCCCCAGACTCACGCCGTCGATGCTCCCGGCGGATTCCGCGGAGGCCTTCGAAGTACTCGGCCATTTGGCGGCACTTGAGCTCAAATTTGTGCTCTAGTACCCTCTTGCAAAAGTGCAAGAGGGACGAGACAAATCTGGCTCCGTTATCCGGCCGAGTACGAAACTCTTGCCTGATGGTCTTGGTCACCTGCCGGCCATAACCGATGTTAAGTGATGCTGCTGTTGATTATTGGAGCCGTATGTGAATATGTATTTTTGTATTGCCCCTTTAATCGTACCCCGGCTCTTCAGAGGCGAACCGAACATTGTCAAGCAGCATAGGAAATACCGTAATAGTGCATTAAGGGGAAGCGTAAAATGTCCATTGTTGATACATTCTTTCTTTAAGCACCGAAAACAGATTTATCCACTTTGCTATACAGCTAACCGAACGCTTTATTAGTTTCACATGTCATGAGAGAAACGTACAAATGGGCTTGCGCCCATATGTGTATGCGTGTGATTATGTATCAGTGAATCATTGTGTAGTTCGCAGTATGTAAGAATCAGTGTGCCCTGAATGGTGCGTTGAAAGTTATATATTTAGTTGATGTGAAAGGATTAAAAATATATTCTTAAAACGAGTGTCAGCGAAGGGCGCCTCCGACGCCTTTCGATAAACAGAGCCGAAATCGCCGTGAGGTGGCAGGCCAAGCAAACAAATAACCTAACCAAACTAATTGCTGTATAGGTTAGGTCCAAGCCAAGCCAAGGTCAGGTTAGATTACGTTTGTACAATTTTGTCCTGCCACACCCGGCCGCCCGCCAGACTGCCACGGCCAGTGTCCGTCGAGGCCCCAGCTTAGTAAATATTATAACAAATATCACACATATGCTTGTGCCCATATGTCACGCTGGTGTGCGTGTGCGCGTGTGCGCGTGTGCGCGTGTGCGCGTGTGCGCGTGCGCGCGTGCGCGCGTGCGCGCGTGCGCGCGTGCGTGCGTGCGTGCGTGCGTGCGTGCGTGCGTGCGTGCGTGTGTGTGTGTGTGTGTGTGTGTGTGTGTGTGTGTGTGTGTGTGTGTGTGTGTGTGTGTGTGTGTGTGTGTGTGTGTGTGTGTGTGTGTGTGACTGTGCTATTTGTGTCTTTGGAGGTGGGCCACATGGAATGAATTATGGGAAGCCACATTTGTGAGACACATTGCAAACCTACAGATGGATACACTTACCGCTCCGCATCGCTCATCGGTTGTCAATACGCGCCGCCAGTCGATGTTCGTTGGCTGGCCAGCCATCTCCAGCACCTGGCTGATGGCCAGCGACTGTGCGCGCTGGGCATCCCGGTACTGCAAATAGAGAAAATGCTTTAGCGACGACAAAAGGCAACATCACTGCAACTTGATGCTGTAATGAAGCGTAGCTCGATCAAATATTCAGTCACAACAATCCGTTAACCCTATGACAACGACAAATGGTTGAATTGTTTGTCACGAAGAAAACTGAAATGGGAAGGAACCAATTATCAAACAATCCCCTGCTATTAAAAACACGATATCACACAATTTGCAACTCACCTCCCCGAGGTGGGAGAAAAACGAGTTGTCAGCACCGTCTCGGCGGAATGACACGAGGAGCAGCCTCCCGGGCAGCACCTCGCCGGGAAGCAGTGCCTCCTCCTCGTGCATCTCTCGCGCCAGACGGCGCTGCTCAATCTCCAGCTGTCAAGAGACGCGGGGCAGGTCAAGCAAGGCGCAGAGTGTTATTTTTAGTCATTCAGCTTTTATGATAAACCGGCAAACCTGTCACAAAATGCACTAATTTTAAGAATTGCCGCTTCCGTAGCAGTTCAGATAATGTGACGTACATAAAGCAAGGTTTAAGGATTTATTATGTAGGCTGTTGTGTTGCTATCATTTGAAAATGGGACGCAATACATTCTAGATAAAACAAGTATCGTTGATTATTTCACTAAAGTAGATGTCGGAAAATTTGGTGAATCCACTCAAGATGTTAACGACAATATAAATGCTGGCATATTTGGGGAATATTTTAAATGGACGCGAATGCTGTTGCTACTACATAGAAGTACTTACGGCGACGGCAGGCCACGCCTCCGGGTGGATGGGGACCCCGAGCTGCCTGCCCGCCCGCTCACTCAGCGCACGCACGCACTGCAACAGAGGAAGACGGAACGTTATCGAATAACGTACGACACTTGAACACCGTGAGTGGTGCGTGCCTGTGAAAACAACTCCTATGCCCAGGATATTTCGCCTCTAAATAATCAAGATTAACACGCAAGTTACTAGGTGGGCTATTTTTTTGTCCCCCCCCCCCCAACCCCTGCAGACAGTGTCTAAGTGTCTCGTGTGTGGACGGCCAGGTGACATGGACTCACCAGTATGCGCGAGAAGCGCTCCTCATTGCGCAGCCGGGGTCCATCTCCACTCGGATGCTCCTGCCGTAGGTGGCGGCAATAGTTCGCCACCCCATTCTTGCCGGTCCCGAAAGTCCTTTCGGGCCCTCCGAGCTATAACAGCGTGTTCAGGTAAATATAAGACCTTTGCCATACTATTGCATTGTAACTTATGCCTTCCAGCACAAAAGTGGAGCGTCACTTACAGTGGATAAAAACGGGACATCATAAGCCTAACCACTATGCGAAAAATGCGTTACAATTAAGGATAATACAAAACAATTATAAGACAATGATAAATAATCAAAACATGTTTGGCTGATTGATGAAATAACTCTTATAAACAGGTGTCTTATAAACAGGTGTCATTTTGACGAATAACTAAAGCATTTTAAGTTTCATTTAAATTAATTCAATTGAAAACGACAATCACACTGGAAGTGACATTCCAAGACATGGTGTTCACGAAGACGAATAGCGAGCACAGAAGCAGCTTCGACCCGCATTGCAATTATGAATCAGATACAAAGCTTATCACTGTACCGACAGAGCTACAAGGCGGACATAATTACTCAATTCTGCGTCAATAATAACAATATTCACATCTTATTTTAAGACGTTACAAACAAATATGTATAATGTTCAAGGACCAGTTTTTCGGGAAAACACGAACAAAATCAATATTAAAGCGCACGAACAATACATATGCTGTACGATAAAACAAAGAACAGAGTAGCTTACGATTGTGCGCTGTTGTTGAGGTACGTATGCACCTCCTTCAAGCGCACCATTTCTCTGGCGCCCTTGAAGAAGGTGCTCTCCGTGCCATCTGGATCATGCTGCAGCAGGTAGGTGGCATGCGCCGATGCCCTCTTTTGTGTATTATACACATTGCCGCAGCAACAGGGCACGGCATGCGGCTCTACCTGCGCTGTTGGTCACAGAACGGTCTCTTGTAATGACATCACGGTGAGCCATTCATGGGGGTTCATCAGCAGTTCACACCCAAACACGACGCAATGATTCCTGAGTTGAATTGAACGTGGGGAAATCAATAAAACTGTAGTTCACAAATTGTTCAGGGCAGATGCAGTCGGAAGATGAACACAAAAATCCCAGTTATCGTATTACGCCAATTTAAGCAAACACATATGCAATAAGAAAAGAAAGGATAATTCATTCTAACTTGAGTGGATTTTGGATGAGCGCATACAATATTGGCGGGGATGATTTAGATTAAAAAAATTGTGAATACCGGCGCATTCTAACCTAGTTACTAAGCGCCTCATTTAATCTCCTTACCAAATCCATCTGGCACGGCTTCCTCCCCGATGCATTCGTCGGGGTGTTCCACCGAAGGCTGAGGCTCCCGCGAGGTCTCCGGCTGGGACTGCGGCGACCTGGGCTCCGCCTGGGTCGCCAGCAGCAGGCGCCTGCGGACGGGAGAATTCGGCAGGCGCCTGCGGCGCCAGGCCGAATTCCTCCAGCCTGGCCCTCTCATAATAGGGCGCTACTGCAGCCACAATGCGGATACCGTTGGCCAGCTCGGTGTCCACCACCGGACCGATTGGAAACGGCAGTGGACCTGCCTGTGAAGGAGAGGCATAACAGTGCCACACAACACATCGCTTTTCGAACTAATATTGGAGTCGTTGTTGCCATTCACATTAGTTTATCACGCACGAATATATATATATATATATATATATATATATATATATATATATATATATATATATATATATATATATATATTAATTATATGAATGCGTACTCACAGGTAACATTGCCGCCGGCATCGGCTGGGGCGTCCAGGCAGGCGGCTGGTGGGCCGAGGTAGGCGGCTGGTGCGCCAAGGCAGGCAGCTGGGACGCCGAGGCAGGCGGCTGCGGCGCCGAGGCAGGTGGCTGGGACGCCCAGGTAGGCGGCTTGTGAGCCGAGGCAGGCGGCTGCGGCGCCGAAGAAGGTGGCTGGGACGCCGAGGCAGACGGCTGTGGCGCCGAGGAAGGTGGCTGGGACGCCGAGGCAGACGGCTGGGACGCCGAGGCAGACGGCTGGGACGCCGAGGCAGACGGCTGTGGAGCCGAGGAAGGTGGCTGGTAGGCCCAGGTAGCCGGCTGGTGCGTCCAGGAAGGAACCTCGGGAGGCGACTGGTGTTCTTGCAGCATTAGCTGGGGCGGCTCCCATGAAGCCGGCCGAAAGTTGTCAGGCCACGCCGGCCACGCCGGCCACGCCGGCCACGCCTGGGACGCCAGTGTTCCCGGCTGGTAGTCCTCAGCCGGCTCCTGGGGATCTGCCGCTGCTGGTTCTGCCGCTGCTGGTGACGGCGCTGCTGGTGCTGGTGCTGGGTCTGTGGCGGACGGGTCAATGTTGCCACTGACGGCCGTAGATGATGGCTGCTGGAAACATGATAAGACAATACTGAATACATGCAGACATGATAATGGAACAATACAGCCCTGTATACATGATAGGACAACACTTAAACTCTGATAACATGATAGGACTAATATGAATACATGCAGGCATGATAGTACAACACAGAAATCCTACAGATAGGACATGATAGGACTAATATGAATACATGCAGGCATGATAGTACAACACTGAAGTCCTACAGACCGATGGTGCAGCATATCGATACAAAGGTACAAGTTTTTTTCCTCAGTTTGGCAGCACATCTAATGATATGCCTCTGTAAGGATTTTTTTTTTGCACAGGTGACAACAGATGTAGACCTGTAGCCCTGCAGTAAACAGTTGCTTACCAGAACGGCGCGGCGGTACGCAATATGGTATTGCGCCAGCCGCCTCTCCTGGCCAAAAGAGGCGTAGTGGCGCTCCGCCGTCAGCAGCGAGTGGGCTCGCGCCTCGGCTGCCGTTTCGGCGCTCTGCTGGAGCTGGCCGCTCTCCCGCAACTCCCGGTCCTGGAAACGGATACACACAAACACACACGTCAGATACACAGTGGGATCACTATCACCATTCCATGTACGCGCAAAAACAATACGTTTTAGACATTTCTGGCTTCTTATCAATAGTACATCACATATAGCCGTTGATGAGATATAGGCGCTAGATGAATGCAGTTAAATATTATAACTGAGGTTTAGTATCCCATTAAAAGCGTCAGACATATCCTCTACTTACGGTTATGTTCTGAAATGCCCGGTTCATCGAGTTGATGAACCGGGCACTCAGGGACGGAGCGAGGTCGCCGACGCTGGAGGCCGCCTCCTGCAGCGTCCGGTCCAGTACCTGGGTGCTGGTCCGCAATCCTGGCAGGACCAGGTCGCTGTCGGCTGCAAACATTGCGCAGTCCCTCCCGTCACTGGCAATACGATGCAGTCATTAAGCCGTCACCAATCCTGTCACTGCCCGGTGACACGGTCCCACAACCAGGTAACGTTCATATGCAAACATATACCGCTCTGTTATTAGTAGTTTGTCGGATATATATATATATATATATATATATATATATATATATATTTATATTTATATTTAACGAAAACAGATGCTCCCTATCCCTGGAGGTGAGTTTCCTAGGCTATGACTAGCGTTGTTGCCGTCACATACTTTACGCTGCTATTCAACCACTCCACGACACAATGTGATTATATATGACCAATCAACGCCGATAACATTTATCGCCGACTCAATAGTGTCGACAGTGTATGGAACATAACTAGAGTACCTTATCAGCAGCTGGCATATCCAGACTCCTGTGAACTGACAGGGCAGCTGACATATCCATATTCCTATGAACTGGCTGGCCAGCTGACATATCCAGACTCCTGTGAACTGACAGGGCAGCTGACATATCCAGACTCCTGTGAACTGACAGGGCAGCTGACATATCCAGACTCCTGTGAACTGACTGGGCAGCTGACATATCCAGATTCCTATGAACTGACTGGTCAGCTGACATATCCAGACTCCTGTGAACTGACAGGGCAGCTGACATATCCAGACTCCTGTGAACTGACTGGCCAGCTGACATATCCAGACTCCTGTGAACTGACAGGGCAGCTGACATATCCAGACTCCTGTGAACTGACTGGCCAGCTGACATTCAGACTCCTGTGAACTGACAGGGCAGCTGACATATCCAGACTCCTGTGAACTGACAGGGCAGCTGACATATCCATACTCCTGTGAACTGACAGGGCAGCTGACATATCCAGACTCCTATGAACTGACTGGCCAGCTGGCATATCCAGACTCCTGTGAACTGACTTACCTTGGTGCGATGGCACGATGAGGGGACGCAGGTGTTCCAGGAAGTATTGGAGGGCACGCCAGACCAGACCGGTCACCATCACATACGCCTCTCCGCGTGTTCGGAGCGTTTTATTGGCAATGGTGTACCAGCCGTGGTACTGGCGGCCCTCTGCGTCCTGGGTCATCTGTGTACAAACGAATCAGTCGTTTAATGCTGGAACGTGATGACATATGAACATAAGTCAATTGCAGGAAACAGTTGTAATATTGCACTTCACTGCAATGCAAAATGCTCGCCATAGTACATTCGCTGCATTACAGGCCAATATATAGATGTTGCATCAGTTGATTACACAGTGGTATCCTAAATGTGTTTGTGAGTCATTGTCACCATACGATTGATTGAGGGACCGGCCGGGCCTGGCTCCCACCAGTAAAAAAGCGGTACGCACTTATAATTTATAATTGAAACACGCATTAGCATTAGACATGTATGTTGCTCAACGGCGACACTCACCTCCAGCTTTGCTAACATGTCCCGGTAGTGGATAATTTTTTGTTTTGGTTTGGTTAGGATAAGGCCGCTTCGGTCTACTTGGACCATTGCGCAGCCATGGGATGAAGGAGAAGGGGTAAAGTGGGTCAAAATGGACGCCGACCGGGCAACCACCCATGGACAGGCCCTTCCCCGCAGCACGAAGCTGCGAGGAGAGCCCACGCCATGCAGACGGCCACCACTCCCGGGGGGCAGCTCGAGGCCACCACATGCCCGGTGGCCAGCGACCACCAGACCCGGGGTAACGTGGGCGTGACAAAGGATGGAGGACCGGCAGTCGGGAGGATCAAAAGGGATCTGTGTGGATAATTAGCCGTACCTGTGCTTTGGCCAGCTCGGCCAGCGTCGTCACCCGCACCGCGCCCGTGCGGTAGCCGCTCAAGTTGCAGGTAGAGATGAAAATCATCCTGGAAACATGCATGGCACAGTTCAATATATTTGCGTGTATGGGACACTGATATATGGTGTTCGCGAATACGCTGTCACAATTTGTGTTTATATTCGCAGCTACTCTGCACGCCATGGACACGCACTCTGCACGCATTATAACACATTCAATATATTAATTTGAGGGGTGGTTATATGAATTTAGCCACGAGATGCACAAAGCCGGATAGGTACATATGAGTAGAAGCGTGATGTCACGGTCATGACACACACATCGCGGTGGTCGTACGAGCACACTTACTCCCTGAACTGAACGGCTACATGTCGGGTGGGTACGGCCGGGGGACTTCTGAGGACCGCCTCCAGGAAGGCGTTACATACGCCCTCAATGCTGGTCCGTTCCTCAACGGTGAGGGCTTTCGCGGGTCCCGTTTCCGGGACTCCCGTTTGGCCTTGGCCTGGCTCATGACTGTTGAAGTGAAGCGCATGTCAATTCAATATTTATACACATACACGATTTGGATGACATCCAGGTCATTGGCATGACCTCATGGGTTACCAAATAACACAGGATCTTTCCATTGGGTATCAACAGTTTGCTCTCTCACAAGCATCTCGCTTATTTATTTTATTAAAGTTTTAGCTAATTGTAATGATGTATTCTTCACCTTCAATGCAACCACCGGCAGGAACCAAACAGTACGACAGGGCCCGTTCAGCGCCGCCCCACAAACCAGACTGACCCCGGCTCTCACGGCTCCCTCCGATCTCACTTCGTCCCCCGCCCGACATATGACTTATAACAGGACAGCTGCAGCCGTCACGGGAGGCTGCGGCCAGGACCGTCACGGGCCGCCAACATGGGCAGTTAAGGTGATGCATGGGAACGGCACCTGTTGCCGTTCCCATGCGACGCAGACGACTGGACCTCACACGACAGTGTGAGGCCACACATACATCACGGCCACACATACATCATGACACACTGAACTATTTACTACACATCCCCCTGATTTTCAAGAATCACAACGCTACGCACACACCCACTTACACACGAGGCACACATACACACCCTAAATCAAACTCACAACGAACTTACGCCAGTTACAGGTACCACACATTTGTCCACTCTCACCCGTCTCCTACTTCATCTATCATGTCCACAGGCACGCTGAAACCATACAATTGCTCCGGCGGCTGACGCGCGCGCGTGCTCCGACGGACAGTAGTGCTCTCATCCGCACTGTCTCCCGACGGCCCCGGCGGCTCGGCGACCGCTGAATCGTTTCCAGCTGCGTCCCGAGCGTCACTCTCAGCCGCGTGATTTATGATCGGTGTACCCTCGTACCCTAGTGCGATGTCCGAATCACTGTCACTGTCACTGCCGCCCGTGTCCACTGACTGAGCTGTCGGTGGAGCCGCGCCCTGGCGATGCCGCACGCTGCGGACATGCCACGGCACACCGTCCACTTCCACCTGCTGGGGGGACACGACTCTCGTCACAGCACCGCGGCGCGACACGTCTGTGCATCGAGTTGGTGTACCGCGGCAGCGAACCCAGACAAGGTCACCGACCTTGAAACGCTCGCCCCGCTCACGCACCTCGTCGGGGGCGGGTGGCGGCCGGCGGCCGACGCTGAGCGGCTCGGCCATGGGCAGATCGCGACCTGCCCTGCAGAACACTGCAGCCGCCGGAGCCGTGGCAGCGTCCCGCCCGTCGCGGGGCGTCATGTTGTAGCGGTGGACAGCCTCAGCGATCGTGCTGCCCTGCCTCGCCGCCATCACCTTGATGGTACGGTGGTTCCGCTCGACGATGCCGTTCCCGCTGGCCTCATGCACAGCACGGAAGTGCATTGTAATGCCCCACCGCGTCATCAGAGCTGCCATGTGGTGGCCACGGAACTCGCGGGCGTTGTCGGTTAGTAGCTCGGCGGGTGCTCCTCGTTCCAGGAAGATGTCCTCTAGTTTCTGCGCGATTTCCACTGCCTCGGCGCGGTGCAGGGCCCGCCAGATGCAGTATCGTGACGGCCCGCAGTCGATCAGCGAGAGGTATCCGCGGCCGGCATATTTCACGACGTCCATCGCCAGCCGCTCCCATGTGAGTGGTACGTCAAGCGATCCCGGCTGCCAGCGGACAGGCGCAGGATCGATCGACTGGCAGGCATTGCACTGTCGGATGATATTGCGTACCATTGTCCGAGTCACTTTCGGGCCGATCTCTCTCCGCACGTACCAGAGAGTGCGCGCAATTCCCTGGTGCCCAGTCGTCTCGTGGATGCGGCGGGCATGCGCCAGGTCTGCCTCGAGGTCCTCACTGTCGTCACCGTCGGACAGGTCACGGTCACCGGCAGCTGCCACATGCTGGCTGAGATCCCTCTCGGCTTGAGTCCAACTCTTGGGGACGCGGGTGAGCACGTCCGCTGGGTTGTCTGCGGACCGCACCAGTCCGATTGTGATGGAGAGTTGCAGCTCTTCCACCAACTGCTTGATGATGTCGATGCGCCGGCGGATCAGCAGTCCTCCGTGTGCTTTGGTCCGCAGTCGGGCGCGGCCGCTCAGAGCATCGTCGATCCACCGATGGACCGTGGCCGAGTCAGTACGGAGGTCGATGACCTTGATTCCCCATGCGACTGCCATGTTGATGCCACTGAGCGCCGCGTCCAGCTCTGCCATGTTGATATGCATGGCGGCTTTTGACTCCGCCCGCAGCCAGCTTGCATCCTCCACCGTGCCGCCGCCCGGGTCCACCAGGATGACGCCGTTGGCGATGGAGCTGGCATCGGTCCAGACGATGAGCCGGTCACCTGTCAGCCGCCACGGACCCCGCGCCGGATCCGACTCCTGGAGCTGCTGCACGACATGCTGGATCTGCACCTGCAGCGCCGGGTCTTCCGTGCTGTCGTCCCATCCCACAGTCAGTTTGTTGACGCGTCGCTTCAGCCACGCAGCAGCTGGTCGAAGCCATCCCGCCACAGGTACGTGCGCCACGAGCCGACCACACCAGGCGAACAGCGCCCGCCGCGTGACCTTGGCAGGCGCCGCGGGTATCTCGCAGTCACGCTGCCAGCGCAGCTCGCCGCCGCAGGCGCTGACCCGCAGGCCGAGCAGCCTGGCACCGTCTGCTGCCCGCTCTGGTGGCTTGCACTCCAGGCCATACTGCGCGAAGTGTTGCACGACCTCCTCTGCGCTCACGACATCCTCGTCAACCAGTAGGTCATCAACATACGGCAGAACACCACGCTGCATCCGCTCGTCTCGCTCAAGGACAGCCCGCACCACTGCCTTCATCACAAGCGGCGCCACATTCAGACCGAACCCGAGGCGCGTGAGACAGTACCTCTGTCCTCTGACCTTGACCGTCTGATACGGCCACAGCCGCCGCTCCAGCCGGAGCTGGAGATAGGCTTTTCGCAGGTCGACGACAGCCACGCGACTTCCGTGCCGCCGCCACCTGCGCAGCTGGTCAGCGCACACGTCTGCATCTGCAGTATGAGCTGTCACGTACCCGTTGAGCTCGCGGTAGTCCAGCACCGGCCGCACCTTATTCGGCTGCTGAACTGCCATCAGCGGCAGCAGCCCACGCGGCGGCCCGTCCGTGAACTCATCATACACCCGCAGCCAACCGTTGGCGATCCACTCACTGATCTCGGCATCAAATTCCTGCCGCGCCGCAGACGGCACCGTGTACTGAGCCACGTGGTTGTGCAAGCACTCAGGGCCGTCACCTACAGCCCACTTCCACGCGACCGTCCATTCACCGCTGTCTGGGCTAAACTCTGCCGTGAAGTCTGCGGCATCCACAGTCACGCCCTCACCACGTGTCACACCTGT
This sequence comes from Chirona hameri, assembly GCA_036785665.1. Classification (NCBI taxonomy): domain Eukaryota; kingdom Metazoa; phylum Arthropoda; class Thecostraca; order Balanomorpha; family Balanidae; genus Chirona; species Chirona hameri. The sequence goes on from JAXIVJ010001012.1 coordinate 124,049, forward strand.
CACAGTCACGCCCTGTCCACGTGTCATACCTGCCGCCACACGGAACGATACATCCGTTGGCGTCCGCAGGCTGACACCGCCCAGGGCCGTGATTCCCGACATGCCGAGCACGAGATCCATCCCCAACGGACGGTCCGGAACAACCAGGGCTGCCAGCATCACTCGCTTGCCCTCACAGTCAACTGCAACATTTGCAACACCTTTGCATCGGAGCGTTCCTCCGTTGACCGTCGTCATCGTCACTGACCGTGGTACCCACTGTTCACAGCAGCCTTCGTAAATGAGCGTGTCGGTGCAGCCGGTATCGACCAGAGCACGGCACACGCGCTCATTAACACGAAGGCTGACCACGGGGAGAGCGCGCTCTACTGCCCGGGAGACTGCGCTGGCGCTAACGTAGCTCCGGGGGCGTTTCCCGACCCTCGGGGGCATGCCGCTATCATGTGATTGGTGTCACCGCACATCCAACAGCGCCGGACGGAGGAGGGCCGCCTCGGCTGTTGCCGCTGACCACCACTGAGCTGCTGCCGCTGACCTCCGTGAGCCGCCGCCACCGCCGCCTGCACCGGCTCATTTCCTAGCACGGCGCGAGCGCGGGCGAGGACGCTGGCCAGGTCGAGCTTCTCCGCCCTAGCTCCCGCGCGGACGGTGTCACTGACAGCAGCCGGTAGTCCGTTGACGAATGCGGCCGCGAGCTGTCGATCCGTCGCGCCACCGAACAGGTCAGCGTAGCGGCGGAGACTGGCGAGATACACGTCGACGCTCTCACCTGGCTGCAACGTGCGTGCCATAAACGCCGCGTGCGCCGCGAAGTCGTCCAGACCGAACGCCGTGTAGAGCGAGTCTCGCACAGCATCTGCTGAGCGGCGGTCCTCCGCGGGCAGCTGTGACCAGACCGCAAAAGCACCGCCTTTCAGTCGCATGGGCAGAACCTCCGCCACCGACACACCGCGATACTCGCAGAGCAGCGACGCCTGGGTGTACCACTCAACGACATCACCTGTGCCGTCGAATGTGTCGATGAGGCGGGCGTCGAGTCTGGCTCCCCTCACTTCCTCTTCAGATCCGAGTCTGGCTCCCGTCACTGCCTCTTCAGATCACTGCACACTAATCTTGTGCGTTGCTTCCATGGTGCCGAAATAGCTTGTAATGATGTATTCTTCACCTTCAATGCAACCACCGGCAGGAACCAAACAGTACGACAGGGCCCGTTCAGCGCCGCCCCACAAACCAGACTGACCCCGGCTCTCACGGCTCCCTCCGATCTCACTTCGTCCCCCGCCCGACATATGACTTATAACAGGACAGCTGCAGCCGTCACGGGAGGCTGCGGCCAGGACCGTCACGGGCCGCCAACATGGGCAGTTAAGGTGATGCATGGGAACGGCACCTGTTGCCGTTCCCATGCGACGCAGACGACTGGACCTCACACGACAGTGTGAGGCCACACATACATCACGGCCACACATACATCATGACACACTGAACTATTTACTACACTAATTTAGTGACAAAACGCCAAGGGGAGTCGTATCCCCCCCCCCCCCTTGAAAGGTCACGTATGTATCGGACCCTGTGTTGGTGAGGGTTAATCAATAGGCAACTAGTCATCTGCAAGTTGCAGCATCATCTTATGGCGACATTGGTAAAGTAAAGGCAATACATTCTGCAATCACAATTTTATGCAAACATCGATCAAAAAATGTGCTTCCATTTTAAATTGTTATAAATGACAGCGTTCTAGACGTCGCTCGAAATGTATGCGTGTTTGACCGTAAAACTGACAGAAGACTTACGGTTTTGGTAGTCTACTCGGAGACCACGGAGACCTTCCTGCAGCGTAGAGAAGGTCTCCGCGATCCGGCCGTACCTCAGCTGCCACCGCCGATGCTGCACCCGGCGGCAGAAGTTCGAAAACGCCTTCAAAAAGCGGTCTCCGTTGTCGGGCCGCGACCGGATCTCCCGCCTCACGACATCCATGACCTGCCGGTGATGTGGGGCCAAAGCGGCGTTTGTTGTTAGCTGCTAAAACAATAAAACAGTAAAATGCTCACTCAGAAACTAAGTCGCCTGGCGGCTCCTTCCTGTACCACTGCTGTGAGTTTCGTTTGAAATGATAATTTTCCTTCCTTTGGGCGAGTATGTATCGAAAACCTTTTTGAATGGCCGCATAGTAGTATTGCTGACGAGGCGGTGCTGCACCGCCTCGCACTAAAGCATTATCCCGGTTTCGGCGAGACTCCACCGGTCATGCTTACCGCGCTCTTCGGGCCCGCCTCCCCATATTGTTCATCGGGCGCCAGGACGTAGTACTCCCGCCTCGCCCACTCATAGAACGGGTCCACCGCCGCCACGATCCGTATTTCGGTGGCAGGCTCGCGGGCCACCTGCGGTCCGGTCGGGAATAGCAGTCTCTGCCCCGGTAGTGCCTCCGGTGGTGGCTGCGGGAGCTGCTCCGGTGGTGGCTGCAGAAGCTGCTCCAGTGGTGGCTGAAACAGCTGCTCCAGTGGTGGCTGAAACAGCTGTCCGGTGGTGGCTGAAGCAGCTGCTCCGGTAGTGGCTGCAGCAGCTGCTCCGTCGGTGGCTGCGGGAGCTGCTCCGGTGGTGGTTGCAGCAGCTGCTCCGGTGGTGGTTGCGGGAGCTGCTCCGGTGGTGGCTGCAGCAGCTGCTCCGTCGGTGGCTGCGGGAGCTGCTCCGGTGGTGGTTGCAGCAGCTGCTCCGGTGGTGGTTGCGGGAGCTGCTCCGGTAGTGGCTGCAGCAGCTGCTCCGTCGGTGGCTGCGGGAGCTGCTCCGGTGGTGGCTGCAGCAGCTGCTCCGTCGGTGGCTGCGGGAGCTGCTCCGGTGGTGGTTGCAGCAGCTGCTCCGGTGGTGGTTGCGGGAGCTGCTCCGGTGGTGGCTGCAGCAGCTGCTCCGTCGGTGTCTGCGGGAGCTGCTCCGGTGATGGTTGCGGGAGCTGCTCCGGTGGTGGCTGCAGCAGCTGCTCCGTCGGTGGTTGCGGGAGCTGCTCCGGTGGTGGTTGCGGGAGCTTCTCCGGTGGTGGTTGCGGGAGCTGCTCCGGTGGTGGCTGCAGCTGCTGCTCCGTCGGTGGCTGCGGTTGGTGCTGAGCGGCGGAGGAGGGCCCCTGCTCCGGTGGTGGTTGCGGGAGCTGCTCTGGTTGTGGTTGCGGGAGCTTCTCCGGTGGTGGTTGCGGGAGCTGCTCCGGTGGTGATTGCGGGAGCTGCTCCGGTGGTGGCTGCAGCAGCTGCTCCGGTGGTGGTTGCGGGAGCTGCTCCGGTGGTGGTTGCGGGAGCTTCTCCGGTGGTGGCTGCAGCAGCTGCTCCGTCGGTGTCTGCGGGAGCTGCTCCGGTGATGGTTGCGGGAGCTGCTCCGGTGGTGGCTGCAGCAGCTGCTCCGTCGGTGGCTGCGGGAGCTGCTCCGGTGGTGGTTGCAGCTCCGGTGGTGGTTGCGGTTGGTGCTGAGCGGCGGAGGAGGGCCCCTGCTCCGGTGGTGGTTGCGGGAGCTGCTCTGGTGGTGGTTGCGGGAGCTTCTCCGGTGGTGGTTGCGGGAGCTGCTCCGGTGGTGATTGCGGGAGCTGCTCCGGTGGTGGCTGCAGCAGCTGCTCCGGCGGTGGCTGCGGGAGCTGCTCCGGTGGTGGTTGCAGCAGCTGCTCCGTCGGTGGCTGCGGGAGCTGCTCCGGTGGTGGTTGCAGCAGCTGCTCCGGTGGTGGTTGCGGGAGCTGCTCCGGTGGTGGTTGCGGGAGCTTCTCCGGTGGTGATTGCGGGAGCTGCTCCGGTGGTGGCTGCAGCTGCTGCTCCGTCGGTGACTGCGGTTGGTGCTGAGCGGCGGAGGAGGGCCCCTGCTCCGGTGGTGGTTGCGGGAGCTGCTCTGGTGGTGGTTGCGGGAGCTTCTCCGGTGGTGGTTGCGGGAGCTGCTCCGGTGGTGATTGCGGGAGCTGCTCCGGTGGCGGCTGCAGCTGCTGCTCCGTCGGTGGCTGCGGTTGGTGCTGAGCGGCGGAGGAGGGCCCCGGCTGTCTGGCACCCGCAGCGGAGGACGGAGCTGGCCGGGCAGACTGGTGGCGGGAAACAACATATCGATGATATTTGCACACATCGATCAGAAGTGCACATATCAATCAGTGGTGCACAATCGCATGTCCACTGTTCCGTGACAGAGCGTATACTGAAACCACAAAGTAACAGACGAGAACGGAGGCGGACCGCAGTGAGCAGATGCTTACCCGGGAGGCGTCGCGGTACGCCATGTGATAAGACGTCAACCGCTCCTGCTGGCCGTACGCCACGTAGTGGCGCTCGGCCGTCTGGAGGGAGTGGGCCCGCGACTCGGCCGCCGTCTCGACGCTCTGCTGCAGCAGGCCAACTCCCGCAACCCCTGGTCCTGGAAACGGGCACGAACCCGTACACGCACGCACACGTACACGTACACGTACACGTACACGACACACCACACACCACACACGATACACGCGACACACACACACACACACACACACACACACACTTCGACATTTAAACAATATGCTTATGTTTACGTGCTTACCAAATGTTGAGTATGCCATAGTTAACCTAGGCTAGTTATTCATCAGCGAAAGCAACATATCTTATAATTACATTGTTGTTTTGATAGGACCGATGCATGGCATTTTTAAACCGGGTCCTCAGGTTCGGCGCGCTACCGCCGACGCGTTTGGCAGCCGTCTTCAGGGTGCGGTCCAGCACCTCTGTGCCGGTCCGCGTACTGGACAGAACCAGGTTGGAGTCGGCTGCCAACGGCACCCAGTCCGTCTCGTCACTGGCAATCCGGTGAAGTCATGTCGCGGCCACCGATCGGGTCACTGTCCGGTGACGCGGGCCCAGGGAACCCTCGTATGGCGATATAAGTTTCACTTGTATTACAGTCAAGTTTGAATAAATTTGTGTGTAACAACGTGCGCTTCATATCGCTGGAGCTCGGGCTATGACGTAAGTATGGCGAGTACTTTCACCGTTATTGACATATCACACTAATTTAACATTTCGATTCCACGACACATTTTGATAAGACATGACCAGTTCACGCCGATCAAATTATCACTGACTAAGTTTTCACTGACTCAGCTGAAGGTTATGTTTGCATGGGTTTGCCTCGCGAGGTGTTTTCCTCTTTGCTGATGTTTCCGAAAACACTATTTTGTATTTCCAGCTTTGTGATGTTTCGTTTTCTTGCTGTTTTTCCATGAGTTTCTTGCCCTGATGTTGCCTCTTCCGTGTTCGCTGATGAGTATTTCTGAGGGTTCTGTTTTCAACGTATCCGGCTCTGTTTGCATCATATTTTTGCCACACGACGCGTTGTTTTGATCCTTTCTGGCGTTTTCTGTGGATTCTTTTTTGCTCATGATTTGTGTGTCATGTGGCGCGTTTTCTGTTTGTTTTCCTTTACTCAGCTACACCGTCTTCCAGTCTTTTATTTATGGGCGCCATATAACCGCTTCTGTTGCGGCGACCATAAGCTCCCCTCCGCTGACGATAGCCGCCTTGGCTCTGTACGGGCTCGGAGGAGACGGTATGGACGGAGCCGGCATGCTCCACGTGCGCTACCACGACCATGCGTAAGTCACGGCAGCGACGGGGACGGCGGCGGCAGATCAGATATATTATCAGATGTTTGTAGCATATCCACGACTGGGGGCTTTTCACAGTTGCTTTTCGAGTCAATCCAAAGTCCATTTCAGTCGTTGGCTAAGTCAGTAGAGCGAGGTAATAACTGAACATTGTTTATAGGGCGCATCAGGGAGAGGGGCCGTCACCGGTCAGAGGGCGCCGTCACTGACCAGAGGGGCGCCGTCACTGGCCAGAGGGGCGCCGTCATTCGCCGGAGGGGCGCCGTCACTGGCGGGAGTGGCGCCGTCTATGACAGGGGATGCCGTCACTGGCCGCAAAAGCGCCGCCACTGGCCGGAGCGGCGTCCTCACTGTTATCTGGCCATAGGGCGGCACATGGCTAGGGGGCGGCACATGGCCAGGAGGCGGCAACAGGCATGAGGGCGGTGCCCCGCCAGAACGCAGTACGTGACCTGAGGACGGGACCTGGCGCGATGGCGGCACCTGGCTTGAGGGCGGCACCTGGCTTGAAGGTGACACCTAGCCAGGGGCGACATCTGGCCTGAGGGCGGCAAATGAACTGAGAGCGGCACATGAACTAAGAGCGGCACATGACTTGAAGGCGGCACCTGGCCAGGGGCGGCACCTAGCATGAGGGCGGCTCCTGGTCTGAGTGCAGAAAATGTCCGATATCAAACCCCGTAAGCATGTCTCTCCGCGCCTTCGGCGCGGAAATTGGACTGCTTACGAGGCCCTTCCGCGCCCTCGGCGTGGAGGGGGCGCGTAGGGGCGGGTGGGGGCGGCGGCCGCCCCTCCGCCCCCCACTATATCTGCCCCACTATATCCGCCCCTGATTACACATTACATATTGTACCTTACATACTACGCATTACATGTTGCACATTTCATATTACACAACATATTGCACATTACATATTACATCACATCACATTACATCATCAGCGCACCTACATTGTCATACCATTTCAGTTTCTCAGAGTGAAAGGAAACTAATATTAGCCAAGACAGCCGGCTGGATGACCGGCCCAAGGTGACACGTCCCATTACCGGACGACAAACGACGACAACATATATATTGGAGTACTTAGGGAGCAGGTTTTCTGTTATGCATAATTCGTTGAACACGACAGCATGTTTTGCATTGTTGAGCTTCTTCGTTTCATGCAAATGAAACGAAGAAGCTCAATAATGCAAAAGATGCTGTCATGTTCAACGAATTATATATATCACATTCTATTTTTGATATACAACGCCAATAATTGCAATTCACGTTTGTATTTAGTGTTCGGTTTAGTTTGATGTCCAAATCATATTCAACCTATATTATTTGCATTACCATTTTAACTGATTACATTTGATGTCAGTTTGAGTGGGTGCATACAATGCTACAAAACTTACGGTGCTGAAGATCCCGGTGGAGCCCGGAGGCGAGTGTCGTGAACGAATCGGCGATCTGCTCGCAATCCAGGCTCCACTTCCTCTCCTCGACCCGCCGGCAGAAGTTGGTGAGAGCTTTCAGCAGCCGGTCTCCGTTGTTCGTTCTCTGCTCCAGTTCTTGTCGGATGGCCTCCATCACCTGCCGGCAATGTGGGTCATAGGCGGTGCCTACCTTGACTTGCGATAAGGGAATCGTTCGTCGATATACTCCTCATTAGGAACTTGATTTTGATATGTGTATAACAAATGTTTGGTAGACTATTTAGATATGCGTTGCTTGTTTATATATAAATATAAAGAAGAGTAATCAATTACATGATTATAATTAGTAAACGAGTAATGGTGTATAATCTGAAATGCTGAACTGTCATTATGCACATCGGAATAAACAGGCAATCAGTTGCAGACGCCATGCGCCGTTTCGATACAGTACAGCCGGCCTGCAGCTATACAGGTGTTTGGGTGTACTCACGGCGGTACGTCGCTCCCGGTCGGGCAGTATAGCCGGCCTGCAGCTGTACAGGCGTTTGGGTGTACTCACGGCGGTACGTCGCTCCCGGTCGTTCGGTATAGCCGGCCTACAGCTTTACAGGTGTTTGGGTGTACTCACGGCGGTACGTCGCTCCCGGTCGGGCAGTATAGCCGGCCTGCAGCTGTACAGGCGTTTGGGTGTACTCACGGCGGTACGTCGCTCCCGGTCGGGCAGTATAGCCGGCCTGCAGCTGTACAGGCGTTTGGGTGTACTCACGGCGGTACGTCGCTCCCGGTCGGTCAGTATAGCCGGCCTGCAGCTCTACAGGTGTTTGTGTGTACTCACGGCGGTACGTCGCTCCCGGTCGGGCAGTATAGCCGGCCTGCAGCTGTACAGGTGTTTGGGTGTACTCACGGCGGTACGTCGCTCCCGGTCGGGCAGTATAGCCGGCCTGCAGCTGTACAGGCGTTTGGGTGTACTCACGGCGGTACGTCGCTCCCGGTCGGTCAGTATAGCTTCTCCAAACTGGGAAGCGAGAGAGATATTAAGGCACAATCCCTGCAAATCCAGTCGAAACCCTTTACACAAATACTAGTAACCATTGTATCGTGCTGCCAAACATCCGAACAGAAACTACTAACTTTCTCTATTTAAAACCTCATTAATTACAACAAACATCACACCATGCATATATATATATATATATATATATATATATATATATATATATATATATATATATATATATATATATATATATATATATATATATATATGACAAATATTTTATGAACTCCAATACTATTTAGGTCAGACAGAATGACTGTCGTATTGTTCCTCCCACTGGCCTGACCTTTCCGGTATACGGTTATTTTAAGGTTTAAACTTGCATGCAGACATGTGCTTAATAACCCACTCGGGCCATGTATACAACACAACGACACGACACTTACAACGACGGTCTGGTACAATTCGGGATGAACTGGGATGCCCAGCTGTCTGGCCGCTCCCTCGCTGACCGCTCGGAGGCACTGAAACAGAGGGACGAACAGTAACCGCAAACCGGTCACCGGTGTACGACAAACCTGCCTTTTGACACATTAGTGCGGTGTAAGCTGGCGGACCTTGATATTTGCACATTCTTTACAAATAAATACTCATATTCCGATCAATTATAGACACAATTAGCGTTGACAGGCTCGTTGACTTATCGAATCTACTACTTGAATGACTGATGACTTGAACTCTTCGACTGTTCCTGACTTGACCTGCCGGGATCGGCACTCTTGACGCGCGATCGTCTGGGTCGGCCGTAGAAATACAACTGACTCTCTAAAGGAGGGGAGCAGAGATGTGCCCGATGTAAGGCGACGCCCACGAAGCCGGCCACGACGCCGGCGAAGACGACCCGGCCAGCGCGACCTCGCTTCCCGCTAATGACGTGTTCGTGTTCCTCATACAATATTCCTCATACAATATTCGCTCAATTTGTATATTTGCGTATTGCATTTAACTTCATTACATTTACGTCTATTTTTCACAATGTTTTTGTTTCGTACACGGCGGGGCCGGTTTGGCCGACTGCCTTTTTTTCTTCTTTTTTTTCCTATTCTTCCCGGGACGGCCTATAGCCATTTTCCGGGGAGGGGCAATGACCTCTGGCAATTTGCCAGGCAAAAAACTACGTTAACCGGTTTATGTGACCCGGAGCAAACTAGGGACTAGGGCAGCTATTTTACGTTACTAATTACGTTAACCGGTTTATTTGTACCCGGAAAAATTATTTGTTCAAAGTAAATATAATATCTAACATTACGTTAAGTATTTCGTTCAAGGTCAAATATAATATCTAACATTACGTTAAGTATTTCGTTCAAGGTCAAAAATAATATCTAGCTTTACGTTAAGTATTTCGTTCAAAGTCAAAAATAAGTCAAACACGAGACACACATGCATACATATTTTTATTACAATACACTTGTACAGTGTCAGTGTTGATGGAGCCGTGGCGGTGCCGTCATTGCCACAACGGGAGACTGTTGCCAGTCTCCCTGGCTCCGGCGCCTCGGCGAGACCTGGTTGTGGGGTGTATTTAGCTGGGCGAAAAGTCCTGAATAATAAAAAACCCAGCGTCTAAGGCAAAGGGGGAAAAAACCTGCGCGGTGGGCCAAAAATGCGCAAGGCCAAAAACCCCTGTTATATTTGATTAGCTAAACGTGTTTGGTAGAGATAATCTAAGACCTATCAATTCAGGATAACTATCACCTAACAGTGTTTGAAGATTTAATGTGATGCCATTTTGTTGTGTGTAATTAATAATGTTCTGTCGTTTATCGTTGTGTACTGGGCAAGTAATAAGTAAGTGCTTGATAAGTGCAATTTGGTGGCGGGAGATTCTCCATAATATAATAATGAGTAATTTTTGTATGACCGAGACGGAGGCGCGCCAAAATTACCTCCTCTCTACAATTCTGATGTCTAGATATAAAATGTTGGACTTTTGGCTTAATTGGATAAAGATGAAAATGCGGAGCGGCGTCCCACTCGCTCTGGCGCAGTATGCTAAGTTGAGAATTAATATAATTTAACACGTCTGATACTGGACTTGGAAGTTGGTTTACTGAAGGTAATTCTAGGCTCAATTTCGCAAGTCTGTCGGCTTCCTCGTTTCCCGGGATACCGGTGTGTCCCGGGATCCAGAGGAATTTAATACTATTGTTTTTACTGTTTAAATACTTGATTAGTTGTCTGATTTTAAATACTATCGGGTTTCTACATTCACTAATCGAGGAAATGGCCGTGAGCGAGGCGGACGAGTCTGTGCAAATGACTACTTCCTTAAGTTTTTCTTTTCTGACATATATTAATGCTAATAAAATGGCTGACAATTCCGCTGTGTATACGCTATTTATGTCGGGAAGTCTAAAGTTATTGCTAACTGTGTTTGTGTAGAATGCACCACCGGTTCGGCCTTCGCCCCGTGAACCGTCTGTGTATATGTATGTGTATGTGTTGTGTTGTGCTTTGTGTTCGTGGAAGAGTGAGAGTGTTTCTGACGCGGTGACTGTGTTTTTGTTGTGTGTGAAGAGGCGGTGTGTGTCTGGTGTTGTGTCGAGCCAGTGAGGTGTGAGTGGTGGCGTTGGCATTGTGGTGAGGTGAGCGATGTTGAATAGTGTGAGTGTTTGTCTGATTCTGTGGCTGATAAGCGGGTGTCGTTTTTGTAGTAGTGTTTGTCGTCTAGTGGGTGCGGGGTGATTTAAGATGTGGAATGTTGGGCGTGTGGGGTGTGAACTTGCTCTGGCGTAGAATCTAAGTAGTGTGTATTTGCGTCGGCGGCAGAGTGTGGGAATGTTAGTGTCGATGTGTAAGTTTGTGGTGTTGGTGGTGCGGCAGGCTCCAGTCACGATGCGCAAGGCAGCGTTTTGGACAGTTTGCAATTTTTTAATTTGTTTGGAACATATGTCATCAAATAAGAATGCGTTATAATCCAGTACTGGGCGTATCAGGGAAGTATATAGTTGGAGGAGAGTGGCGCGATCTGCGCCCCACTCTCGACCAGCCAATGACTTCATAATATTAATTCGTCGCGTACATCTCTGCACTAAATCATTGAAGTGTGGGATGAACGAGAGACGTGTGTCTAGCGTTATTCCCAGATACTTGAATGATTTGACAAAAGGGATAATTTGATTGTTATATTTTAATGGAATGTAGGGTTCCACATATGCAGGTTTCTTTGAAAAAATTAGAGATGCAGATTTACTTGGAGAAATTTCCAGACCCCATTGGTCGCACCATACCTTTATATCAATGAGTACTAGTTGTAACATTTTGCTGGCTTGATCGACACTCGGGTGCGAGAACCACACCGCCAGGTCATCAGCGTACATTGAAAATTTGAGACCTTTGTCGATCTTATTAATATTTCTGAAGATGTCGTTAATCATAATTAAAAATAGGGTCGGGGAGAGGACCGATCCCTGTGGGACACCGTGGTCCTGATTTTGATTTGGAGAATATGTGTTGCCGCACCTTACATTAAAAGTTCTATTTTCTAAAAAGTTTTGGATGAATTTGGCGAGTCGACCTCGAATTCCGGCCTTATGGACCTTTACTAGAAGTGCGGTTTTGTTGACTGTCAAACGCAGCTCTCAAATCGAGAAAGAGGGCAATTGTGACCTCTCTCCCTCGAAAGCCGCGCTGGACAGAGTCAATAAGACCAACTAAATTGTCCGCAGTGGAACGACCAGGTCGAAAACCACTTTGGTGTGGGGTAAGTAAATTATTTGATTCAATGTATGTCCTGATGCGTCCATTAACCATGCGTTCGAATAGTTTACATGCACAACTAGTTAGAGAAATAGGGCGATAGCTAGCGGGAGAAGATTTAGGTTTGCGAGGTTTAATTATAGGAATTAGCGTACTATTATGCCAAGATTCAGGGAAAGTGCCGTCAAACCACATGGTATTGAAGGCTGTTAGTAAGTTGGTGAGACCAGTCTCTGTCAAGTTTTTAAAGAAGGAGTAGTCAATTTGATCTGGCCCTACAGAAGTTTTACCACATTTACCTATAGCGTACGTTAACTCTGGGTTGGTAAAAAGAGAGTTGTATATTTCTACGTTATTAGAGTCAAAGCTGATAGATTGAAATTGATCGTTAAGTTGGTTAGCAAAAGTTGGTGTACATTGTTGTGCTGATGATATGTTAGCGTAGTGTTGTGCAAATTGTGTTGCCACCTCTAGGGGAAGCGTGTAAGATGTGTTGTGTATTTGTAAGTGTGGGATTTTGTATGCCGGTGGTCTTTTATTTGAAAACGATTTGATTAATGTCCAAATTTTTGAGAGGGAGGTAAATCGATTAAAGGTAGTTGAGAATTCCTGCCAAGATTCTTTTTTTGCTTTGTCAATGATTGTTTTAGCCAAAGAGCGGGTTTTCCGTACTTCGTGTTCGTTTTCTGCAGTTATACAAGATTTTAATTTTCGAAATGCTCTTTTCCGGAGGGCAACAGCTCTTTGGCATTCTGTGTTCCACCACGGGGCAGTACGCTGCCTCGGGTGGTGTTGTGTGTGTGTGCGTGTGTGTGGAATGTGCTGGTGTGCTGATGCGAGAATAGTGTTTAAAAATGTGTTAATGTCGGTCTGGGAGTCTGCGGGGTGACTAGTGTCAATGTGTTTTTGAAAGGAGGACCAGTCGGCTTTGCGAAGGTTCCATCTAGGCAGAGAGTAAAAATTTGTCTGTCCGGAAGGGACTTGGAGTTCTAAGTGAATTGGGAAATGATCGCTAAAAAGAGGGTCTGTTTGTGCGTTAAATGTAAAAAGAGTCGCGATGCGTGGTGTGGCGAAGGCGAGATCGATGGCGCTGTAAGTCACCTCGCCTCCTGAGTGGTGTACGTGTGTGGGTGATTGGTCGTTAAGGAAGACCAAATTATGCCGGTCCAGTAGGTCCAGCATAATTTGGCCTCGGAAAGAGTTCCGAAGGCAGCCCCACGCCCGACTATGCGCGTTGAAATCGCCCATAATCAGACATGGGGTGTTAATATTTGTAATAAGCTGGGAAAAAGAATCAATGTCTATGTCCTCCGTAGGACGGAAATAAATTGAGATGAGAGTTATTTCTAGCTGAGCGATTTTAATATTAACGCCGACTGCGTCTAAGGTTGTTTGAAGGTCGATTTGATGATGCAAAAGTTGGTTTGAAATAAGCAAAGCCGAGCCGCCTCGGCGAGGTGATGCATTTACGTTATTTGTGTAAAGGCTATAGCCGGCGATTTTCAAGGTATAATTATTAAAGTCGGCGTCAATAAAATGGGTTTCCTGAACAGCGGCTACTAACGGATTATTATTTAAGACGTAATGTTTGAATTGCCCCCAATGGGATATTAAAGATCTAACATTCCATTGGAGGACAAATTCTGACTGTTGATTATTCATTTAGATTTACTTTTACTGTCCAAGCCTTGCCTGGAGGTCGCTCGAGTATGCCTGCGGGGGCGGGCGGCCGGGCGGGAGGGCGAGGAGTGGGAGCGCGAGGAATCTGACTGGGTGTCACTCTCCGAGAGTCGGGGAGGGGAGTGGGCGGGCGGGGAGTTGGAGCGGGAGGGCGGGGGAGGGGAGTGGGCGGGGCGGGCGGGCGGAGAGTTGGAGCGAGAGGGCGGGGCGTGGTTGCGGGCGATAGACTGGGAGACGGCTCTCATGAGAGAGTCGTCCGAGGAGTCCTCCGAGAGTCGGCACTCCGCTGGTGCTGCGGAGGCCGGGGAGGCGGGGCCTGAGTCGATGTTCGACTCGGCTGGGGCGGGGGAGCGCGGTGCCGGTGGATCGGCGGCAGCCTCGCGCTCGAGGGCAGCCAGAGGTGCCATTGGGAACTGGCATGGCGGTCGGGGGGTCTGGCGGTTGGTGGGTCTGGCGGGAGGCCGGTTGGGTGGGGGGAGGTTCCGGGAGGGGGAGGGGCGGCCAAGCGCCGGGGGCGAGACCTGGGGAGAGCGGGGCGTCCGGTGGGCGCCGACTGTCGCTCCTTTCAATGCGCTTCAGGCGCTCAGCCTCGCGAGCGAGGCCCCAGGCTCTGCACCGGCGGTCCCAGGCCGGGTGGGCCTGGTCGCACGTGGCGCAGCGTGCTGCACGCGTGCACCCTTCGGTGCCGTGCTCGCCTGCGCACCGTCCACAGGTGGCGGTGCGCACCCGGCAGGTCCACTTTAGGTGGCCGTAGTGCCAGCACTGCTGACACTGCCGGGGGGGGGGGGGGGGGGGGGGGCGGGATCCACTCCCTGACTGGGGCGGCCACGTACCCACAATGAATGTGGGTAGGCAGCTCCCTGCCTCTAAAGCGGAGCCGAATCAGCGGGTTGGGCTGCTCGGGCCGCTTCTTGGTGGGCGAGAGGCGCGTGACCTCGCACACCCCTTGGTGTGCGAGCTCTCGGAGGATGAGGTCCTCCGAGAGGGCGGACACGTCTGGGCACCACACCAGACCCTCCACTGAGTTTAGGTGCGCCGGGGCTTCCACGGCGACCTTCGCTCCGTTGAACTCTGTCACACCCATCAGACGGACGTTCTGTGCGGACGTCAGCGTCTCGATCAGGAGGGCTCCTGATCGGATGGGCTTAGCGCTGGCAACGTCGCCACTACACATGGCGACCAGCCAGCGCCGGACATTGAACGGGTTGATTGTTTGGAACGGGAGTCCGTCCGTTCGCCACATAAGGAGGCGAGCGGGCCCGTTCGGGGGGGGGGGGGGTGGGGTCGGGGGGGAGCTGTGCTCCGGGTCGGCTCCTGGGAAGCCCCTGAGGGGGGCGGGGAGTGGAGCCGGCCTGGGGAGTGCGTGGTCGCGCACCGGGGGACCCCAGAGGGGGGTCGGGTGGGTCGGGGGGACGAGAGTCCGGCGACTGCCAGGCCCCTGGACGGGGCGGGCGGGGCCCCTGAGGGGGGCTGGGGGGGGCCGTCCAGGGGGGCGCGCGGTCGCGCGCCGGGGAACCCCGCAGGGGGGTCGGGCGGGTCGGGGTGGCGGGGCGGGCGGGGCCCCTGAGGGGGGCTGGGAGGGGGACCGTCCAGGGGGGAGGGCGGTCGCGAGACGGGGAACCCCGGAGGGGGGTCGGGCGGGTCGGGGGGGGGGGCGGGGTTCCGGGGGGGTAGCCATCGTCGTGGCTCAGGAGGGGAAGGATGGGGGCTAACTATTTACGTTAATTGCCACACACGACAGAACGTGTTGGCAACTGCAAATTAACTTCTCAAGACTGGAGGGGACCTAAACCGTGGAGGAGGCCTATTGCCAATAAAAAAAATTGTATCTAATGAGTCTACCTACTTAAAAATATCTAGAGTCTACCTATCTAAGGGTCTACAACCCTGCCACACGCACGTGGTCAGGGTTCCGCACCCGGAAGCGGTGGAGGGCTGGAGCAGGCTGGCTGGAGGCGTCTTCAGGTCCGATGTCGATGAAAGGATGAGGCCGGCCGACTGCCGCTGCCCTTTATGTGATCCGCCTTCCCACGCCCCGCTGTCCGTCGTGCGTAGGCGCCGGCTGGCCATCCAATCTCTCCCTTCCGTGTGGGCAGCTGACTGCGAACGCGGGAGTCTAGAGATGCCCCGCCCCCGCCGGCGCCCGGCACGGTGTACTGCCGGCCGGACGGTGCCGCCGGTCGGCGATAGACAATAGGGCATGAAGGGACCGTGCGGTGTCGGCTGCGACGCGCGACACGGAGAGGGGGCATCTGGCACGCGGTAACCTCCCCTCACCAGCTCTCATAACGGCGTCTCACTGACCTGGATGTGCGCGGTAGCCAAATG
Organism: Chirona hameri; assembly: GCA_036785665.1. Lineage (NCBI taxonomy): Eukaryota > Metazoa > Arthropoda > Thecostraca > Balanomorpha > Balanidae > Chirona > Chirona hameri. Next base: position 139,831 of record JAXIVJ010001012.1, read on the forward strand.
TTGTGGCGTCATGTCTGGGCGGCTGGCACCCCTCCCCTCCCCCACACTGATTCAGCGGACCCGCTTGGGCCACCGACAAAGAGCTCTGTCCGTCTCAGTGCATTGTCCTGCCCTGTGCCCTGTCTTGCCCTCATTTCATATTTATCTCTTCTTCCCAACAGCGATGCAATGTAAAAACGCGATATAGTTTTGTTTTGACATTGTATTACTCAAATGGGTACATGCCTGAAAGTCCTTGGAGACGGTTCCGATAGTGGTTATAGTGCCGCTCCCGGCGCTCTCGGATTTTGGCCCTCCTGGCCCGCCTCTCCTCCTGCTCTACCAGCTCTTGCAACCGATCCGATAATTGTGCATCATCTGTAAAGGAGCACAGGTAGGAGGTAATAATGACGTTGTCTTCACAAGCATTTTTTCAAATCGTTAATACTAGCATAATCAGTCGTGGAAGTTTTTTCGTGGAAGGTTTTATCCAACCAAAATATTATGTAAATCATAACGATCGATCCATATTGCTGATAACAACCGGCGCCGTAGACCAAAAACGGAGGTCCGACTACATCCACATGCTCTGGCAGCAAACGCCGAGCCATCCTTGGCTCTGGCCAGTTCCTCCAGCGTGGTGCCCTGGACCGCGCCCGTGCGGTAGCCACTCAGGTTGCATATTGCAATGAATAGCATCCTGAAACACCGACGGTACATTGTAACGTGTCTGCATGTACAGGACGTTGATGAACGACATCGACTTTGTGACGAGTATGTACTGGTAAGTATGGCGAGTACTTTCACCGTTATTGACATATCACACTAATTTAACATTTCGATTCCACGACGCATTTTGATAAGACATGACCAGTTCACGCCGATCAAATTATAACTGATTACGTTTTCACTGACTCAGCTGAGGGTTATGTTTGCATGGGTTTGCCTCGCTAGGTGTTTTCCTCCTTTCTGATGTTTTCCGAAAACAATATTTTTTTATTTCCAGCTTTGTGATGTTTCGTTTTCTTGCTGTTTTTCCATGAGTTTCTTACCCTGATGTTGCCTCTTCGTGTTCGCTGATGAGTTTTTCTGAGGGTTCTGTTTTCAACGTATCCGGCTCTGTTTGCAACATATGTTTGCCACACGACGCGTTGTTTTGATCCTTTCTGGCGTTTTCTGTGGATTCTGTTTTGCTCATGATTTGTGTCATGTGGCGCGTTTTCTGTTTGTTTTCCTTTACCCAGCTACACCGTCTTCCAGTCTTATATTTATGGGCGCCATATAACCGCTTATGTTGCGGCGCCCATAAGCCCCCCTCCCCCCTCCGCTGACGATAGCCGCCTTGGCTCTGTACGGGCTCGGAGGAGACAGTATGGACGGAGCCGGCATGCTCCACGTGCGCTACCACGACCATGCGTAAGTCACGGCAGCGACGGGGACGGCGGCGGCAGATCAGATATATTATCAGATGTTTGTAGCATATCCACGACTTTTCACAGTTGCTTTTCGAGTCAATCCGAAGTCCATTTCAGTCGTTGGGCTAAGTCGGTAGAGCGAGGTAATAACTGAGCATTGTGTATAGGGAGCATCAGGGAGAGGGGCCTGCCGAGGACCGACTGCAGGTACCCCTGGCAGACGGCCTCAATATTCTGCCGGACCGCAGAGGTCAGCAGCCGGCTGGGGTCCCTCTTGCGGGACTCGCGGGCCGCCAGCGCCTCAGCGAGCTCTATCGAAGTAAAACGCGTTTATTCAAACCCGTATACATTTGGTTGCGACGGCAGCTGGTAACATAATGCAAATCCTGTCTGGCACTGCAAACCAAGTGTTAAGATAATCATACTGATTGGGTACTCACTCCGTAATTATTATCTACTTAATGTATGTACTCTGCTGTCACCGACAGCTGGCAGTACCATACCAACGAAAAAGACATATACGCATTCAGTGAAAATTTTCATATTTTGCAATAAACGAACATGCATTACATGTATACCATCTGACGAATTGCAGTCATCTTCACATTGTGCTTCACCACACCTGAGCCACGTTGCATTGCGTGGCTCCCTCGGCTGTTGGATTGCAGTCATCCTCACATTGTTCCTCTACCACCAAACCCTCGTTTCTGTTTCATGCTTGCATCTGATCAATAACGATATGCCCTTACTCAAATGCCACGGAGCCGCCAATCTCGAATAGGAGTTTTACAGTCCGCTCCTCTAGAGTGTTTGGGACGCCTCGGCGGGCATCCCACGGACAGACTGGCGTGCGTTCGTGACAGAACTAAAGTTTACAACATTATGTTGAACTGCTAGATAACAGCAGCAAACTGACATTTTATTTCCGGTAATCAGGCTAGATATAAACCTGCAGTTTGTAAATTATTGTTGCATATTATGCCTCGTATTGACCAGAATATGACGGGCTCATTTGCTTCATCTATGCCACGGTTTAAGATATATTAAACTGCTAACTACTTCTAATTGATTCAATACGAACTTTTATTGTAATACAACTAATTAAATGTGAACGTTCGCATTTCACCTTTTGTGTGCAAGTCCCGTGCGACTTGCTTTGTTGGTCGGCTTTATGAAGTGCTGAACATTTATCGAATCAGTATCATAATTTAATTTTCACTCAAATGTGAACGTTAACTCATCACCGGCTGAATATCACCAGCAGTTTTTCAAATGCTTGCCGTCACTAAAACACAACTTGTTTCATAAAATTGTCCTAAGTTATGCAGAACGACGCATTGTCTTTGTAGTTCCATTCATAATAGCGGACAGTTTAGCAATACAATATCTGTTAACGCCTGGCTAACTGCTCACTGCTGCTGCTAACTTGCTGGCGTAATATACTAAGCTGATCATAGTTTGCAAAAGTGATACAAATTTACGACGTCTCAGTTGTTAGCATACGCAAATGAAATTAACATTTTTTTTTTACAATTTCAATCGTTATGCAAACTCATAATTAACTTCTGGGACAGCTTGCTAAGTGCCTCTAATTCATTTCACCGGTATTTTATCAGAAAAATGCCTACAAGTGAGTGTTCACTTTTTGCCTGTTAAGCGATAATCTCTGATTAAATATGTTATCCGTCATCCTCACCAATTCCCATAATATTGTCTCACGTTATGAATGAAGTCCCAACGTCTAAGTAATTTATTTGAAACAGCGGAAAGCTTCTCAATATAATGGTCTGTTTAACGTCTGGTTTACAATTCACGTTAACTTGTAAAATATTAACGTTCGCTTGTTGCATGTTGTGTGCAAATCTAGAGTATATTGATTGATTGGAACGTCCTTGAAAAGGAGTTTCAAATTTATTTACTACGTATAATATTCGTAATTTTACTACGTATAATATTCGTAATATACCAAAAATCAAACTTGTATTTATCAACTGTTAACCGTTTACCGCTTCTTTATTAAAGGGAGTGTGTCTTCTGTTTTGTATTAATATTACTAATTAACTAATTACTAATTATGTGAACATTCGCATTTCACGTTGTGTGCGCAAATGCCGTGTGACTTGCTTTGTTGGTCGGCTTTATGAAAGCTGAACATTTATTGAATCAGTATCATAATTTAATTTTAACTAAAATGTGAACGTTAACTCATCACCGGCTGAATATCAACAGCAGTTTTTCAAATTCTTGCCGTCACTAAAACACAACTTTTTTCATAAAATTGTCCTAAGTTATGCAGAACGACGCATTGTCTTTGTAGTTCCATTAATAATAGCGGACAGTTTAGCAATATAATATCTGTTGAACGCCTTGCTAACTGCTCACTGCTGCTGCTAACTTGCTAGCGTAATATACTAAGCTGATCATAGTTTGCAAAAGTGATTCAAATTTACGACGTCTCAGTTGTTAGCATACGCAAATGAAATTAACTATTTTTTTACAATTTCAATCGTTATGCAAACTCATAATTAACTTCTGGGACAGCTTGCCAAGTGCCTCTAATTCATTTAACCTGTATTTTATCAGGAATATGCCTACAAGTGAGTGTTCACTTTTTGCCTGTTATGCGATAATTTCTGATTAAATATGTTCTTCGTCATCATCACCAATTCCCATAATATTGTCTCAAGTTATGAATGAAGTCGCAACGTCTAAATAATTGATTTGAAACAGCGCAAAGCTTCGCAATATAATGATCTGTTTAACGTCTGGTTTCATCCTTGTAATTGGCTTAATCGTTACACTTCACGTTAACGTATCAAATATTAAAGTTCGCTTGTTGCATGTTTTGTGCAAATCTCGAGTATATTGATTGTTTGGAACGTCTTGCAAAGGAGTTTCAAATTTATTTAATACATGTATATAACATTCGTAATATACCAAAAATCAAACTTGCATTATCAACTGTTAACCGTTAACCGCTTCTTTAAAGGGAGTGTGTTTTCTGTTTTGTATTTCCCAAAGCATTTTTCCTACGATAAGTAGCAGTGGTTATCGGGTTTGAATGCGATAAAATTCATATATAGGCCTCCGATAATTGAAATTACGCTTACAATGTGTCGGTTTATTTCGGTATAAATACCGATGAAAGCGGTTTTCACTTTGGTGAAGGCAAACAAACGAAAGAGAAAGTAATGCAAAACGGCGCACGTAAGACAATCATCAATCGAATCAATTAGCTGTTTTTACGGTTATTGTAAACTAAACAGTCGAAGCAGAACCGGGGCTCTGTTTGAATGCTGATATCGACGCTAACGAGCTGTTTTGTCGAAATGTGATTGGGTTACGCTATCGATACGTTTGCAAGTTTGCATCAAATTCTAGTGGTGAAAGTAGGCTGTGGTGAAACCGTTAACTTCTGTATTCCATACCTATGCTGGGGTTATCGGAATATCTCAGCAACTAGGGTTATACTGGAGAAATGCAGGTATATATTAATTCAGACAAATCTGCTCTACAATCCCATGTCCCTAACTCCATTTGGTTGATGTCAGTAGACACACTTCCTTTAATATTATTGCCGTCTTAAAAAAACGTTGCACTCCCATAAATCTCACGTTGCCAATGGTATGTCGGGATCATTTTCTACATCCTTACAGCCATGCAACAGTTACATCATTGTTGTTACAATTGTTGTGTATATATTCAACTGTTACAGGTATGGATAGGGATAGCCGGCACTCCCACCCCCGTGCTGGAAGCCGCTGGATGTCCCGGTT
>JAXIVJ010001012.1:150000-159902 GCA_036785665.1 Chirona hameri
AGTACCTTATCTAACGTTATACTATAATATACGTTTGTGACGTTGTATTTTGTTCATGTTCGATGTTACAATGTCGGAACTTTGTCAAGGAATACTAACCTGATCTGCATAACTGGTCAAATGTTATGTCAATGAGCGTCTCTATCTATCTATCGATCTATCAATCTATCAATATTTCAATATTTCAATATCTATCAATCTATCAATCTATCAATCTATCAATCTATCAATCTATCAATTTATAACTTTATAAATTTATAAATGTATCAATTTATCAATCCATGAATGTATCAATCTATATATCGATTGATTTACATACTTATATATATATTTCGATTTCAGTGCGTGCGTGCCCTGTCGCAGCGGACGTCCCGGCGTCTGGGTGTCCCCGCCGATCCAGAGGCTTACGAGACCATCATGGTAAGCAGCGGCGTATTTAGGGGGGGGGGACATTGGGACATGTCCCCCCCCCCCCTGGGCGCCCTGCCGCCCGCCCGGCGCCGTTATGATCCGAAGGCGATCCAGTTTACACTAGATAAAATGGGATTCCGTCAAGCTTTAACATTACGTCTATGGCCGTTTCATGGAAAGAATCGAGTTTGAAATATCTCCGAATGCAACATCCCCCCCCCCCCCCCCTCCAGGTGAAAAGGTACTGTGGCGCCGCCCTCTCGGCGCCCTCCCACGTATTTCGAAGCTTTCAGCCAAGGCGCCCTTTCACGCTTGTCCCCCCCCCCCCCCTTGACGATTTTCTGAATACGCCACTGATGGTAAGTACATATACGTATTTAAAGCGGCCTTTAAGTTTACATCCATCGGCCAACTGTCTTATTCAATATTTCCCTTCTGTTTAAAATATACTTCATGTATTTGGCTATAAGCAATGATATATATTTTAATATGATAAATGTAGCAATTAGCAAACCAGCCTTGTGCACAAATGTAACACGAATAATGCAAGCACTTAACAATGGCTTGTAAAATCAGAGGGATGCCTACTTGTCAGCTAGATAAGTGTAGACGGATATCGATAGAGCATGTTACTTATCTTGCCACATATGCGTGTGTCTTTTTACCAGAGTGAGGTCCAGCAGCGCCGGAGAGCAGCGGAGATGGAGGAGGTGGCGGCACTCCTGCCCGGCGCTGTGCTGCCCGAGCAGCTCTACCGGGCCTCCCTCCGCCTCGATGGCCCGAGCCATGACCTATTCACGCACCTGGGAGAAGTCAGTCACCAACTGTATGATACTTTGCCAAAGAAACATATTCTAAAGCATCGCCATTTATTATCTCGCTTCGTCACGTCAACCACTGCCGCCATTTGCGTCAATGCCCGTGATTGGACGTTTCCGTTTGTTTGCGGAGTATGTGCAGTGTGCACTGTGCAGTAGCTAACAGTACTGGTACACGTGGTTTGATCACTGTATGACAATATTGTTCTACTTGCAGTACAACACACGACACCACGCACACGCGTTGACCCTGACGCAGGTGCTGCAGCTGGCCGGGCAGCCGGCAGACCTGGACTGGCGGTCAGTGGTCACCAGCAGGAGCCGCGTCACGGCGGTAAGTACACGACACGTATAATGTTCATGAATATAGGCAGCGAATATCGTTTTTGTCTGACATTACAACGAAGTACGACTTCATACCATTAGTTTTGGATACTATAATTTATATCGATTGCTGGGTCACTTTTAAAGACCATATCATTGGACAGAGTCCTTTAATTCACTATGCCACACCGGAAATGATGAGTGCAGTGACAACTGACAACTGACGAAGCTTCTGTCCATCTGCGGCAGGTCATGGAGGCAATAGCCGCCGAACTGTCGGCGCGGCCCGCCAACGGCAACAAATTTTTAAAGGCGCTGGCCAATTTTTGCACCAGGGTGCAAGAGGGGCAGTGGGGGCTGGCCTGCGGCCAGATGACGGAGCCGTTCTCCGTTTTCAGTAACGGCCTCCGCGGTCTGCGGCGGCAGCACCGACCCCGTATGTGTTCTCCGTTTTCAAACAAAAAAATAAAGTAAATTATAATACAACGTTTGACAACAGACTCTTATTGTAGACGTCAAATGGTTTGGGAACGTTAATAGTGCAGCATCTCTGTACCGTTACTTTGGAAATGATTGAATTTCGTTGTTTTCACATTTCCACGCATTTATAAACATGACATATATTTGCCATTGAAGCGATATGCTGTGTAAGCTGTTTACCAACGTTCAGTGGTCAGTGATTAAGCACGTCCTAGTGATTAAGCACGGAGTCAGCACGTCCTATTTCCCGACCCATGTCACACCAGATATTGCTAGGCGCAGCGTTACCCCTCACCAGTGCAGGGTAGATGCCACGCCCTTGTTTTTCGTGAATGTCTCGAGCAACTACTATCAGCTTGTGAAGAAGCACCCAGTAGACTACTTTTGAACAGTTTGACAAATACTCTTAATATAATGCAAATATATTCCAAAATGGCCGGTCACCTTTGACATATTTCCCAATATCATGTCAGGCACCACTGACATACCGTGAAAATTATGTTCCTTACATGTGTTCTCATATTCACAGAACTTAACATGGAAAAAGCAAGAAAAACCAACCCGGACAACATCCTCTCCGATGAGGACCGGCGGCAGATCGAGAAGATCTGCGAGGATTACCTGTCGTCGGTCCTCTCCAGTCCCCCGGCCGCGCCCACCCGCTCATTTGCGGTGCAGTTCAGGGAGTAAGTATGTTTGTGTTGTTTTGTCACGTAATGTCGACGGTGCTAATTTGGACAGGCAGGTTTAAATCCGGAAACCCCTCTCTAACTTGCGATGCTGGATTCACGATTCATGTTTGATTATATCATTTTATTTCAGGATGCTGTTCATGAGCATCAGCAATTTGAGCGGGTACCGGACGGGCGCGGTCGTGGGGACAACGCTCGCCGAGATTGACGAGGCAAAGGTGATATTTGTTTTGTTTTCAGAGGCTGTTGCAGCGATCACGAATCGTCATGTACTGTTGAATATTTGCTTAATAGAACAATCTTGCAACGGCATAAAATAAAGTCGCTTTTATTGCCTATTAATGATGTATAATATGACGTTCTACTTTTATCATTTTCGTTGAGCAGTCTTTGCAATTATAGCACTGTTCACCGATGATAAAATAATAAGCCAACCCCATTTTTTCGTTGAGCTATAACTTTAGGTTTGACAGGAAACGTGTGCAATTTGGATCACTTTGAGACAAGTGCATCTTTTCACTGGAAAAATGTAAAACAAAATCACATTCCGTGGTTTCGCTCTAGTTTCAGAGTTTCTTATAGCCTACATTCAATTCACTTACTCCGCGCACACCCGAAGTGGGTGTTCAAACACCGACACCGGGCGATGTTTAAACACCTCCAGGACTGCGCGGGTTAACACCAGTGCTATGTTTTCTGTGAACAGTCGCAGGAGTCTGAGGGCCGTCGCACCTACTCATGGTTCACCACCGCCAGTAAGACGCTCGGCACCTACGGGGCGGCGCTGGTGGTGGTGACAGAGTTGGTGTGGCGGGCTCTCCTGTACTTCCGGCTCATCTGCGGCCGCTGATCCTGGAGAGACACTGCCCCGCAACTGGTAAGCTTGTCGGCAGTAGCACCATACGCAACAGTGCCGTTGCTCCTTTTCAACACACGCAAGTGACTCCAAAGCTGCAGGGTACAATCCCCAGTCTGACAAGCAGCGTTCCAACTAATTAGCGGAAGTCATAACTGACTAGCCACACTGCCTCGCCGACGACGTGGCTGTCGGTCGTCCCTGCCGCGCGGAATAGTCTGAATTCAGCAGCCCCGCCCGGGTTTGCCTACCTGGCCAGTTGTCTCCAGCCGGCCGGCAGATATCGGGGGGCTGCTGCTATGTATGGTCAATAACTGTAACTGCCGCAACTACAGAATAGGGCAGCACAAAGTACGCGCGGCTTTTGTCTGGCAGTTTTGTGTTTGGGTAAGTGCTAGTGACTGGGCCGGAGACGGTATATTGTTGCTGCACTGACGAGCTGCGGTGCTGTGTTTCTGTATTGTGTTGGCAGTCGACTCTCAGCGGCTGCTCGTCAGCGTCCGGACCAGCACGGCGGTGCTGGACGAGACGCTGCAGCGCGCCGCTTCCCACGTCGGCGGAGTGCGCCGAGTCTGAGGACCCGGTTCAGAACAGCCTAAACCGGGCCTTCCACAACATCAAGGTCAGTGAATGATATCACTGGGTGTTACAAATTAATTATTTCGCTCGCGATAGCCAGCTATTTTCAGGTATAAAGTGTATTTTTGTATCATCCCTCAGCAACTACACGTTTCATTGACCGCCAAAGCCTCCGCTTGTTTAGCACTTTGTCGTATACCGTAGTACTGTCGGCGTTGATTTTATTATCTCTCCTCTGTGTATTTGTGTGTGTTTCTAAGACTGAGTACGGGCAACACACCTTTCAGAGTTGTCTCTCCGTTTACAGGATCGGCAGCTCCGGGAATCCGGCGCGCGCTGCAGCACAGCGCTGAGACGGCGCCGAGGCCCGTGCTCACTCGCTGGGGACGGCGGAGCGCATTACTCGGCGCATGGGCGCGAGACCGATCTCGGTGTATACAAGAGATTACCGCCACGGCTGTAATGGTAAGGGCAGCGCCGTTCCGTTGGTCATATTATTATTGTTGGATGGAGATTTTGCTCTCCGAAGTACCCTCCGGCTGTTACTGAAATCGTTTTCAACATTTCGAAATCGTATGCATAGGTGTGTGTGTGTGTGTGTGTGTGTGTTGTGTGTGTGTGTGTGTGTGTGTGTGTGTGTGTGTGTGTGTGGTGTGTGTGTGTGTGTGTGTGTGTGTGTGTGTGTGTGTGTGTGTGTGTGTGTGTGTGTGTGTGTGTGTGTGTGTGTGTGTGTGTGTGTGTGTGTGTGTGTTGTGTGTGTGTGTGTGTGTGGTGTGTGTGTGTGTGTGTTGTGTGTGTGTGTGTGTGTGTGTGGTTGGTGTGTGTGTGTGTGTGTGTGTGTGTGTGTGTGTGTGTGTGTGTGTGTTGTGTGTGTGTGTGTGTGTGTGTGTGTGTGTGTGTGTGTGTGTGTGTGTGTGTGTGTGTGTGTGTGTGTGTGTGTGTGTGTGTGGGTGTGTGTGTGTGTTGTGTGTGTGTGTGTGTGTGTGTGTGTTGTGCTTGTGCTTGTGCTTGTGCTTGTGCTTGCTGCTTGTGCTTGTGCTTGAGTGCATTCACCAATACTGTGTTGTCATGTTTACAGGCTCCGTCGTCCTCTGGTGCCGGGCAGCGCCCGCCGGGGCTACTTGGCAGCCACAGCCTGGCCGTCGTGGGCCTCCGGTCAGGCCCAGCCGAGGCCGTCGGGGGAAGAGCCCGTGGTCCTGGATGTGGAGGTGGCTGCCCCGCCGGGGCTACCTTGCAGCCACAGCCTGGCCGTCGTGGGCCTCCGGTCAGGCCCAGCCGGGGCCGTCGTGGGGGAAGAGCCCGTGGTCCTGATGTGGAGGCCCCGCGGGGCTGCCTTGTGGAGCCCAGCCTGCGCCGTCGTGGGCCTCCCGGCAGCCCACAGCCGGGGCCCTGCTGAAGGCCAGACATGGCACTGCCAGCAGCCAGTCGTCAGCCGGGGCCGGACGTTGGCGCCTCCGGACATCTCAGAGCCGGAGGAGTGTCACTTGGTTGCCGACGCAGGAGGTTTGTGCACACACAGCATGACACATATACCGATCGCCGTCTCTATAAACTTGCAACATAATGGAAATGCCTACAAAGCACTGGTTTCGTTTCAAGGTCAAATGGATATACACATTTGCATATGACACCACTTAATGTAAATGACGCAAAGAGTGTAAACCAAAATGTGACATGGGGCGGACAGATACGTATCATGCCACAATGTGACAGTGTTCCCTTCGCAGGCAGCGGAGATGAGGCGGTCCTCGCCTCCACGCCGTCAGCCTCTCCTCCGGTACTGGCGATTACTGGCTCGCGGTCCGTCCGGCGCCCTGGTCCGGAGGTCCTGGCGGCCCTGGCTCCGGCCACCACGGCGCCGGCCCTAACGGGCCTTGGCTCCAAGGGCCCCTGCGGCGCGTGGCTATTGCCAGCTCCAGCGGTGAGGTTGGCCCAAATCACCTGTGGTGAATGGCGCAGATACGTATGAAACGAAATGAATGTAGTGAATATGATCGGTTGGTTGGAGGCGAAGGCGATATTCTATAGCTTTTCGTTATAGCTCCAGCACGTTACAACACTGTATTTTGTGTTGTCACATGGAACATTAATAGTAAATACAGCACTAATGTCAATAATATGTCTATTAACACAGTCATAATACTAATATCGTTTTTCAGTCAAGTTAAAACAAGAACGGAATTAAGCGCCACTCACTCGTGGGAGGGTCAGGGGTTTGACAGCGATATCTTTTCATTCGCAGGTCCCGGTGCCGTTCCCCACTGGGCCGGTGGTGGCCACAGAGCCAGCCACCGGCATTAGAATAGTGGAGGCAGTGGCGCCGTTTACAGCAGCGCTCGGCGGACGAGTTCGGCCTGGCGGAGGGGGGAGGCGTTACCGGCCGCCGTACGCAGGCAGAGCCGCCTCGTCAGCCATACCACCGGGCGGGCCTTCTCGCAGCCAGCGGGCCGTTCTGCTGCAGATGGCGGAACATTTTGGCTTCCGGCGGACGGAACACCAGTGCAGAGGAAGCAGAAACGGCGGCGCAGTAGGTAAGTGTGCTGGTTTTGAGTGGTCATTCCGTGCACCTGACGTCTTCAGACATCGGTTATTATTGACCTACCTAATCCATTCGATTTGAATGTTATTGGAAAAATTAGTGTGGTTAGTGTTAGTGTTTGCCTAGTGTGGTTCCTGCCGCAAAAACTCATCTAGTAACCTTGCAATAATAATTGTCATCACATGGTTGGGTGTTGAAATCACGATGCTTTCTTAGATGCAGACATTGTCCTATAGTTGATTTTATTGAATAAGTATATTATGGAAAAAGTACTAATAGCCGATGATCCAACAATAGCAGTTTATTCCCAGATGAACTAATTTATGTCTACTTCCACAGATGCCAACTCCTCTACAGCCTCCGCCGCCAGCTGCTGACGCCCGCCACCACCTCCGCCGTTACCGCCGCCGCCAGCTGATGCCGCCGCCACCGCCTCCGCCGTTACCGCCGCCGCCAGCTGATGCCGCCGCCACCGCCTCCGCCGTTACCGATGCCGCCGCATGCTTCTGAGGCCTGGATGCGGCCGTTTATGCGTGTGTGTGTGTGTGTGTGTGTGTGTGTGTGTGTGTGTGTGTGTGTGTGTGTGTGTGTGTGTGTGTGTGTGTGTGTGTGTGATGTGTATATATGTATGTGTAGTGTATGTGTGTCATTTGTATATGTGTATGTTTAGTGTTTGTGTGCCATTTGTATATGTGTCTGTGTAGTGTATGTGTCTTTCATGTGTGATAAAACAGTTAATCAAGGAATTCATATTTGCTTTTCGCGTTTTGACTTTAGAGTTTGGAGAAGGAGAGGATGCAGAGGAAAGGAAGAGGAGAGGATGGAGGAGCAGGGAGAGGAGATGAACAGGGAAGGAAGACGAGAGGATAGGGAGAGGAAGGAGGAGCAGGGAGGGATGGGAGACGAAAGGAGGGAGGAACACAGGGAGGAGAGAGAAAGTGAGGAATGAGCAGAGTTGCACGGTACGGCACGGCACGGCACGGTACGGCACGGCACGGCACGGCACGGTACGGCACGGCACGGCACGGCACGATACGGTACGGTACGGTACGGTACGGTACGGTACGATATCTTATATCTTAATGTTGTTCAGAAGACCCATGTTTCTACACCCCACCCTTAAGCACCTATAGGGTAATGTATGGTAATGTATAGGGTAATGTGTAGGGCACTGTAAGACATAGGTTTACTCTAACTGATTTTTTGCTAAAACCAGGAAAGATATCAACAAGTCACTTTCAGTTCTGGAAAGGCAATTTATTTGCGCACAAATGCTTCAAAAAAACATTAATATCAGGTTCCGCTAAGTGCACTTAACTTAAGTACAGTTTTGCTCGAATTCAGTGCCACCTAGCCGACCTTTGCTGAACTTCGATTCAATTTCTTTTCTAAGGACACCAAGCCCCATTCATGCCCATTCGAATGGTATATCACAATTGACTATGTCGTTGACAGAAAGGGGTGCAAGGCTTGTTCAGAAGACCCATGTTTCTACACCCCACCCATAAGCACGTATAAGGCAATGCATATAAAACATAGGTTTACTCTAACCGACGTTTTGCTATAACGACGAAAGATAGAAACAAGTCGTTTCATTTCTGGAAAAACAATTTATTTCCACACAAATTCTTTTAAAAAAAACTTTAAGATCAGATTCGGCTAAGTGTACTTAACTTAAGTACAGTTTTGCTAGAATTCAGTGCCACCTACCGGACCTTTTCTGAACTTTGATTCAATTTATTTTCTAAGGACACCAAGCCTCATTCATGACTATGTCGTTGAAAAAAAGGGGTGCAAGGCTTGTTCAGAAGACCCATGTTTCTACACCACACCCATAAGCACGTATAAGGCCATGCATGTAAAACATAGGTTTACTCTAACCGACGTTTTGCTATAACGACGAAAGATTGAAACAAGTCTTTTTCAGTTCTGGAAAGGCAATTCATTTCCGCACAAATGCTTTTTAAAAAACTTTAAGATCAGATTCGGCTAAGTGTACTTAACTTAAGTACAGTTTTGCTCGAATTCAGTGCCACCTAGCGGACCTTTGCTGAACTTTGATTCAATTTATTTTCTAAGGACACCAAGCCCCATTACACCATTCGTCAGGGTGTTACAATATACCAGAAAGCTCCGATTTTAATTTGTATTGTAGAGTAAGCCCTCTTTGTATTCTATATATATATATATATATAGTATATATATATTATATATATATATATATATTATATATATATATATATATATATATATATATATATATATATATATATATATATATATATATATATATATATATATATATATATATATATATATATATATATATATATATATATATATATATATATTATATATAGTATATATATATATATATATATATATAGATATAATCATAAATCTATACTATACGACACACTCACACACTACACACACACACACTCGACACCACCTCACACACACACACACACTCACACACAGACACACACACACACACACACACACGACACACTCACACGACACTCACACACACGACACCACGACACACACACACACACGACACACGACACACACACACGACACACACTACACACGGACACACACACACACACACACACACTACACACGACACGACACACGACACACACACGACACACACACACACACTCACACACGACACACACTACACACACACACACACACACGACTCACACACACACACACACACGACACACAGCACACACACACACACACACACACACACACAACACGACACACACGACACACACACGACACACACGACAGCAGCACACTACACACACACGACACACACACACACACTCACACACACACACACACACACACCCACACACGACACACACGACATCACACACTACACACACACACATCACACGACACACACACACACACACACACACTACACACGACACACACACACACTCACACACACACACCCGCATCAACCCCCATGTGTGATGAATGCATGTATACCCCCTTAGTAACAGTGCCGTAATGTCTCCCACCCGCACCACCCCGTAGGACAGGTGCATAAACCATTCGCTGTCCTACAGCCTATAACCCTCCTCGTCACGTGCCCAACCAGCCGTTTTATATCCACCCTTATAACGCTTGGACAAGAGTGGGCCCTTTCAACGCTCGGGAAGGGGACCTTTCGAGGCGCC
>JAXIVJ010001013.1:0-30000 GCA_036785665.1 Chirona hameri
GAGAGAAAGAGATGAGGAGGGGGACAAGGGAAGATAAAATGAGAAAGAGAAAGAGAGAGAGAAAGTGAGGAGAAAAGTGATGAGAGGAAAAGTGAGAGAGAAAGAGAGAGAGAAACAATGTAAGAGAGACGTGAGAGAGAAGTGAGAGAGAAGAGAGAGAGCCGAGAGAGAGAGAGAAGAAGAGAGACGAGAAAGAGAGAAAAGAGAGAAGAGAGAAGCGAGAGAAGAGAGAAGAGAGAAAGATGAGAGAGAGAGACAAATGAGCGAAGAGATGAAGAGAGAAAGAGAGAAGAGAGAAGAGTGAGAGTGAGAGAAGAGAGAACAGAGCGAAGAGAGAAGAGAGAGAAGAGAGAAAGAGAGAAGAGAGAAGAGACGGAAGAGGGAGAAGAGAGAAGAGAGAACAGAGAGAAGACGAGAAGAGAGAAGAGAGAAGAGAGAAGAGCGAGGGAGAATGACAGAGGAAAGACGAGCAGAGAGAAAGCTGAGGAGAGAAGAGAGACGAGAGAGAGAGAGAACAGGAGGAGAGTGAGAGAATTGAGGTGGAGAGAAGAGTGAAAGAGAAGAAGAGAGCGAAAGAGAGACGACGGAGAAGAGAGAAGACGAGAATGAGAGAAAGACTGAGAGAGAGAGAGTGAGATGAGAGAGGAGTCCTGAGAGAGAGAGAGACGAGAGACGAGGAGATGGAGACGAGACGAGGAGACGCAGAGATGAGAGAAAAAAAGGAGATAAGAGTCGAGGAGAGAGAGAGATGAGAAAGAGAGAGGAAGATGAAGAAGAAAGAGGAAAAGAAAGAGAGAGAGAGGGAAGAGAGAAAGAGAGAGAGAAGAGAGAGAGCGAGAGAGGAGAGAGAAGAGAGGAAAAGAGAGGGGAGAAAGAGAAGAAGAGGAGTGAGAGAGAAGGAAAGAGCACGAGGAGAAGAGAGGAAGAGAGGAAAGAGAGAACGAGGAGGATTGGGAGAGAGACGAGAATGAGAGATAGAAGAGGGAAGAAGAGAGAAGACAGAGAGAGACCAGAGAGAGAAGAGAGAGACCGAGAGGAAGAAGATGATGGAAGAGATAGTAAAGAGAGAAGAGAAAGAGGAGAAAGAGAGACGAGTGAAGAAGGACAGATGGGAAAAAAGAAGAAGAGAAAGAGAGAGAAAACCGAAAGGAGAGAAAAGAAAAGAGAGATCCTAAGGAGATAAAGAGAGCGAGAAGGAAGAGGAGAAGAAGCACACGAAAGAGACGAAAGAGAAAAAGCAGACGAGAGAAGAGAGAGGAACTAGAACGGAAGAGAAAGAGAGACGAACCTGAGAGAGAAAGAGGAAGGAGAGAGAGAAAACCGAAGATATGAAAGAAAGAGAAGAGAGAGAGAAGAAGAAAGAAAGGAAAGAGAGGACGAGAGAGAGAGAATAGAAGAGAAGAAGATGGAGAGACGAGAAGAGAGAACTAAGAGTGATTAAGTGCGAGAGAGAGAGCGGAGAGAGGAGAGCCTACGAGGAGAAGGAGAGAGAGCTGGGAGTGAGAGTAGAGCAGAGAGAGATGCAGAGAGACGATACGGAGAGATGAGAGACGGACGACGAGAGAGAGCAGATCTGGAGAGGGACGAGAGATGAGAAGGAGTGAGATAGAGAGACGAGAGAGACGAGAGAGAGAGAAAGAGAGAGAGAGACTGAGAGAGAAGAGAGAGAGAGAGAAGAGGAGAGAGAGAGAGAGGAGATGAGAGAGAGGAGAGAGAGAGAGAGAGAAGAGAGAGAGGAGATGAGGAGGAGAGAGAGGAGAGAGAGACGAGAGAGAGAAGAGAGAAGAGAGAGAGAGAGAGAGAGAGAAGAGAGAGAGTGAGAGAGAAGTGAGAGAGAGAGAGAAGAGAGAAAGAAGGAGAGAGAGAGAGAGAGAAGAGAGAGATAGAGAGGGAAGACGAGAGACTGAGAGACGCAGTCGAAGAGCAGATAAAGTCATAAGAGAGATGAAATAGAAGGAAAGAGAGAGCATGAGAGAGACGAGTGAGAAGAAGCGGAGAGATGGGTCGGAGTAGCGAGAAGAGAGCTAAGACCTGACTGAGAGGATCTGAGAGAAGAGTGAGTAGCGCGACGAGGGAGAGGAGGAAAGAGAGGATGAGGAGAGAGAGGAGAAGAGGAGAGAGAGAGAGAGAGAGAGGAGAGATGAGTGAGAGAGAGAGAAGAGAGAGAGAGAGAGAAGAGAGAGAAGAGGAAGGAGAGATATAGAGTGACATGAAGAGAGGAGGAGAGAGAGAGAGAGAGAGAGATGAGAGAGAGAGAGAGAGAGAAGAAGAGAGAAGAGAGAGAGATGAGAGATGAGACGAGACGAGAGAGAGGAGAGAGTGATAGAGAGAGAGAGAGATAGAATGATGAGGAGAGAGAGTAGTGAGAGAGACGCTAGAGAGAGTGATTGGAGAGAGAGAGAGAGAGAAGAGAAGAGAGAGAGAGAGAGAGAGAGAGACGAGAGATGGAGAGAAGGACTGAAGAGATGAGAGAGAGAGAGAGATAGATAGAGAGAGAGAGAGAGAGATGAGAGAGAGAGATGAGAGATGGAGTAGAGGAAGAGCTATGTAATAAACAGGGGAGGAGAGAGGAAGAGAGAGAGGAGAGAGAGAGAGGAGAAGAGAGAGAGAGAAGAGAGAAGAGAGAGAGAGAGAGAGGGACGAGAGAGAGATGAGAGGAGAGAGGAGAGGGAGAGAGGAGAGAGAGAGAGAGAGAAGAGAGAGAGAGAGAGAGAGAGAAGGGAGGAGAGAGATAGAGAGCGAGAGAGAGGAGAGATGGAAGAGAGAGAGAGAGAGAGAGAAGAGAGGAGGAGATGGAGGAGACAGAGACGAAGAGAGAGGAGAGAGAGAGAGAGAGATAGAGAGAGAGAGAGAGAGAGAGAGAGAGAGAGAGAGAGAGAGAGAGAGAGGAGAGAGAGAGAGCGAAGTGGCACACACGGAGACACAGAGCCGGGAGAAAAGCCGCCCGAGACAGAGTGTTTTGATATCGGCGGATTAAGATCCGAGTTTCGGTAAGCGCCGCAGTGACCGAGGCCAGTCCGGGAGCCGTTACGTAAGACGGCACAGGGAAGCCTAGCCTGACTGCTACCCGGGGCGCGTACAGTCAGTTTCCTTGTTGAAATATATCAGGTCAATGTCCGCCTACACTTACAGAGACCCCACGCTCCTGTCAAACTAACGTCTCTTTTGCAGTAGCCGCGGGAGGTCCCGGCATCGGCAGCGCCCTAAATCTCACCTTGAAGCCGACAAAGCATCTGGCATCTATCGCCGTCTCTGTACGCTCCCAGTCGCCCGATCAAACCGTCATTTTCGGAGCAGACCTTCTGAATAGGAGGCCCGGGCCGGGCAACGTCGTAACGAATGCCCCCATAAACGGGTCGCCTTATACAGAGCACCAGAGTCGGCGACACCCGCGCCCCGGGACCCAGCTCAGGCTCACTTCTCGGACTTGGCGGCGGCCGCCGAGCCGGGCGGCGGCCACGCCCTGGGCGGCGCACGCCTCCCAAAAGTCCGGGAAGGCCGCTCCGCCGAGCCGCCGAGCCGCCGAGCCGCCGAGCCGAGCCGCGAAACTGAAAGTAAGCGTCGCAGCTCGGCACGATGATAGCCGTGTTGACGGCGACGAGATCGAGCCGAGATCGAGTCGAGATCGAGCCGAGATCGAGCCGAGATCGAGCCGAGATCGAGCGAGATCGAGCCGAGATCAAGGCGAGATCGAGCCGAGATCGAGCCGAGATCGAGCGGAGATCGAGTCGAGATCGAGCCGAGATCGAGCCGAGATCTAGCCGAGATCGAGCCGAGATCGAAGCCGAGATCGAGCGAGATCGAGCCGAGATCGAGCCGAGATCCGATGACGCCGTTAGCAGAACGTAAGCGAGAGTGTCGCCGCCAGATAACCCCGCCGCCGTATTTAGATGAAGGCGCGCGGGCGTTTCTTTTCTCCGTGCTGAGGTGTCGCTTGAGAGCCGAGGTGCTATCGGCGCGGCGTTCGGTGTCGCGCGTGCGCGGGCGGCCCGGTGTCGCGCGTGCGCGGGCGTCCGGTGTCGCGCGTGCATGGGCGAATACGCTACGCGCGCCGCAACTCACGTTCGCACGAGAGCGGCCTTGTTTCCTCGCCACGGACGCTTCCGTCGGAGTGCGGCGAAACAGGTCGGAAATTAATACGGCGATAATTGTCGACGGAGGCCTGATGGATCTGGGATGATAATGAGAGGGAGCCGGCCACGGGAGCCGATAGAGACGGGCTGAGCTGTCGGACAGCGAGCGGGGCGGGGCTGACGGCGAGACGAATGGTGGACGGAGCGTGCCGCCCGGCCCGTTCGGGGTGTTGGGATTCCGGAGCTGGTCCGGCGGCACGGCGTCACGGCCTGATGAGTTACACGGTCCGTGACCGTGACCCGGAGCAGCACGTCCCGGGACCGTGACCCGGAGCAGCACGTCCCGGACCGTGACCCTAGCAGCACGTCCCGGGACCGTGACCCGGAGCAGCACGTTCCGGGACCGTGACCGTGACCCGGAGCAGCACGTCCGTGACCGTGACCCGGAGCAGCACGTCCCGTGACCGTGACCCGGAGCAGCACGTCCCGGGACTGTGACCGTGACCCGGAGCAGCACGTCCGTGACCCGGAGCAGCACGTCCCGTGACCGTGGACCGCCGAGCAGCACGTCCGGGACCGTGACCAGGAGCAGCACGTCACGGGACCGTGACCCGGAGCAGCACGTCCCGGCCCCGTGACTCGTAGCAGCACGTCCCGGGACCGTGACCCGGAGCAGCACGTCCCGGGACCGTGATCCGGAGAAGCACGTCCGGGACCGTGAACCGGAGCAGCACGTCCCGGGACCGTGACCCGGAGCAGCACGTCCCGGGACCGAGACCAGGAGCAGCACGTCCCGGGACCGTGAACGGAGCAGCACGTCCCGGGACCGTGACCCGGAGCAGCACGTCCCGGGACCGTGAACCGGAGCAGCACGTCCCGGCCCTGGGACCGTGAACCGGAGCAGCACGTCCCGGCCCTGGGACCGTGAACCGGAGCAGCACGTCCCGGGACCGTGACCCGGAGCAGCAGTCCCGGGACCGTGACCCGGAGCAGCACGTCCCGGGACCGTGAACCGGAGCAGCACGTCCCGGCCCTGGGACCGTGAACCGGAGCAGCACGTCCCGGCCCTGGGACCGTGAACCGGAGCAGCACGTCCCGGGACCGTGAACCGGAGCAGCACGTTTCCCGGGACCGTGACCCGGAGCAGCACGTCCCGGGACCGTGACCAGGAGCAGCACGTCCGGGACCGTGACCCGGAGCAGCACGTCCCGGGACCGTGACCCGGAGCAGCACGTCCCGGGACCGTGACCCGAAGCAGCACGTCCGGGACGTGACCCGAGCAGCACGTCCGGGAACCGTGACCCGGAGCAGCACGTCCCGGCCCTGGGACCGTGACCCGGAGCAGCACGTCCCGGGACCGTGACCCGGAGCAGCACGTCCTGGGACCGTGACCCGGAGCAGCACGTCCCGGGACCGTGACCCGGAGCAGCACGTCCCGGGACCGTGACCGGAGCAGCACGTCCCGGCCCTGGGACCGTGAACCGGAGCAGCACGTCCCGTGCCGTGACCGGAGCAGCACGTCCCGGGACCGTGACCGGAGCAGCACGTCCCGGGACCGTGACCCGGAGCAGCACGTCCGGACCGGGACCCGGAGCAGCACGTCCTGGGACCGTGACCCGGAGCAGCACGTCCCGGGACCGTGACCCGGAGCAGCACGTCCGGGGACCGTGACCCGGAGCAGCACGTCCCGGGACCGTGACCCGGAGCAGCACGTCCCGGCCCTGGGACCGTGAACCGGAGCAGCACGTCCCGTGACCGTGACCCGGAGCAGCACGTCCCGGGACCGTGACCCGGAGCAGCACGTCCCGGCCCTGGACCGTGACCCGGAGCAGCACGTCCCGGGACCGTGACCCGGAGCAGCACGTCCTGGGACCGTGACCCGGAGCAGCACGTCCCGGGACCGTGACCCGGAGCAGCACGTCCTGGACCGTGACCCGGAGCAGCACGTCCCGGACCGTGACCCGACAGCACGTCCGGACCGTGACCCGGAGCAGCACGTCCCGGCCCAGGACCGTGACCCGAGCAGCACGTCCCTGGACCGTGAACCGGAGCAGCACGTCCCGGGACCGTGACCCGGAGCAGCACGTCCCGGGACCGGACCGAGCAGCACGTCCCGGACCGTGACGCGGAGCAGCACGTCCCGGGACCGTGACCCGGAGCAGCACGTCCCGGGACCGTGACCCGGAGCAGCACGTCCCGGACACAGTTGTCGGTTCCGCCACCCGACAGCCGGGGTAAATGGCACTCAGTCACATAATGACACTAAATGACATTCAGCGAATGCCATTTAGTCATTCACGTCCTGTTACCAACGCCATCAGCGAAAATTGCCATAGAGATTTTCGCATAGAATAAAAAATCAACGGCCAACAATCCGCCAGCTAGCAGGCCTCTCCGTGTAAAGTGTTAGAGGTTACCGCATCTTGTGCTGTGACTTATCCTGCAGCAACTCCCCGACCAATATCAGTGGACAAGACAGAAGCGTGTCCGGCGGCTCCACCCGCTGCCATAAGCCGGTGTGGAGGACGTCGCGCCCACACCCTGTACGCCCGGTAACAGTAGACTGCAGCAGCGGCGGCGGTACTGGCGGCGGGGGCTCCCAGACCCAGACGCGCCTGTCAGCAACACAGGCTCGCCGCCAGACGGTCCTGTCACCGACTGTCGACTTACTGTCACCTGCCATCATCGGCCGCCGAGCCGGGCACGTGACAATGAAGGCCGTCTGGGAAAGCGGCGTCACGTGACATCGCAGGCTGGTTAACGGCTGAGTTACTGGACTCGGAGGATCTCCTGGAGCGATGTCACGTGATGGCGGCACGAAGCCGCTCTGACTGTCGGCGATGTGATGTGAAGGTGTATTGGGGTCTGTCCGAACCCGGCACACACGCCGCTGGTCCAAAGTCACGGCACGTGAGTCACGGCACGCCCGTCTTAGGGCGGTCACGGACACCAGTGGCGGTCACAGAACCAAAGCACGTGACACTGGGGTTTGTCTGGGACGCAGCCGACCCAGCGGTCCGTCCGCTCCTCGATGGGACGATAGCGGGACTATTCGCTGTGTTTGGCTCGGCGCCAGGATCTGAGCGATTTCGACGTCCGTCAAAGAAGGGGACGTTGCGAGTCGGTGGTGCCTGGCGGAGAGGTTATGGGTATGTCATGCGTGTCATAACTTTAGACAATGGTGTCACGCATAGATGTCTACCCAATTTCCTAAACTCGCATAATTAATCCCAAGACGTGTTTATGCTTAGTATGAAACTCCGACGCTATTTCAATGTGCTCACCACAATAGCAGTTAAGACGACGCGACTGACTTGCATTGTGATAACCTGTAGTTCATTATATCTTCTAAAGTTTGTAGTGGTTTGTGTGTGTTCCGGTTTGATTGCACAGATCTGTAATGTGCTTATATAAATGCAGCTTTTTAAATACCGTCACCTCGTGGACACCCGTGCTACCGACAAAAACGCTCGAAATGTGTGTAAATGTGTGCATTGCGTGAGTGCTACCGACAAAACACTCGAAATGTGTGTAAATGTGTGCATTACGTGACCACCCCTCTTCATTGCTTATTCACAAAACCACAAACACCACTCGAATCGACATGAATACGAATGCATCTACGAAATACTTAAATAAGGCTTAGCGTGCCTATGGACCAGAGACGAAATTTCTCCAAACTATTCGGAAGATCCTAAGCCTGCATCGACCAAAATCAATCTATTATCTTTCCACGGTCATCTCAACAGTTGACGGCTAGCACGTCCTTCACATACCCCACTCTCCTTCGAGATCGGAAATTGTCGAGGGACGTGGGAGAACCCACGCGAAGCCTCCCCGATGGCGGTGCCTTTGATCCCGTATGCACGTGCCGAGGGCGGTCAGAAGAAGGCGGCGGCGCCAGTGTGACCTCGAGCTCGAGGCTTTCCGTAGAAATCAGACGGATTTTCGAAAGCGCAGCGTGGGGAAACTTTCATGATCCTTAGAAGAGTTATTTAGCCTGTAAGTTATTAAATGCAGCGTGGATTCCTTGGACATGCATTGTGGACATTGTGCATGCAATGTCCACTATCTGGAGAGAAAAAGATGACTTTTAAAAATATCGAATAAAGCCCAAGGCGCACGACTTCTGGCATGAGTTCACACGAGCTTTATGGAGCCAGCGACAACTCGTGAGCCAAACACTATACAATAACTTCGCTGGAATGTTGCCCCGTGAGTACTGCATCGAATAGCTATAATTCCATCTCACCAGGGGCGTTATTGCCCATGGACACATTCCCGAGTATGGCGTCACCATCTGACGTCACTCACAGCGTTCTCACCAGCGATAGCACGCTCTCCGCCGCTGCCCTATGACCGCTGAGCCGTTCCCCGGAAGACTGGGGGGGGGGGGGGGGGGGGGGTGGAGGCGGGCGCGGCCGCTGGGTTTCCGGCCGGGTGTGTCGACAGATCCAGAGGGGGTGTGCCGCCCCGCCCCCAGCCGCCGCGGCTCCTTTGACCGGCCGTCTTGGCGACAAACATCTGCCGGACCACGGCCGGCTGGCGGCCAACTCATCAACACTCCCACATGCAAGTGGGAGTGTTGTTCAATTGGGGTGTGCATCACGCAACGCCGCAGTCGCCGGCGGAGCTGAGCGGCGCCGGGCGAGCCGCCGCGCCAGCCAAGCTCGCCGCCCAGGCCGGGGAGAGGGATCCTCGGCCGCAGTCGCCGGCGGAGCTGAGCGGCGCCGGGCGAGCCGCCGCGCCAGCCAAGCTCGCCGCCCAGGCCGGGGAGAGGGATCCTCGGCCGCAGTTGCCGGCGGAGCTGAGCGGCGCCGGGCGAGCCGCCGCGCCAGCCAAGCTCGCCGCCCAGGCCGGGGAGAGGGATCCTCGGCCGCAGTTGCCGGCGGAGCTAAGCGGCGTCGGACGAGCCGCCGCGCTCAGGCCAGGGAGAGGGATCCGCGGCCGCAGTCGCCGGCGGAACTGAGCGGCGCCGGGCGAGCCGCCGCGCCCAGGCCGGGGAGAAGGACCGTGGCACGCCGCTGTGACTTAGATCTGATGCAGGTGGTTCATGCATAAAGTGTGCATGCACTCCTGAACTCTGGGTACGGCCAAGGCTGCTTCCGCTGTAAGCGGCTTACGCCGGGGATGTTGGGCACGGGTTGGTGCGGTCAGTCGGATGAGAACAGCAGTCAGCGGGCGGCTGACGCCGCGGCGAAACGCTGCCTACCACTGACGACTGGAAACGTCGGCGATATACTGTCCGCCGCTGAGGATGCCACGGTCACTCCACTACTGACTCAAGAGCTGAGCTTTGATCGAAGAGACTGACTCTTCCCTGAGGGGTGAGTCGTGACGCTCGCCGTCATAAAGTCACAAACGTCCCTGTTCTGCGCTATCTGGGGTCAGCGAGTCAGCGCCGAGGACAGAGGTCAGCGCCGAGGTCAGCCCGGCTTCCCACAACAATCCGCAGACCGCACATTGTGCACCGGCTTAGGCTGGGAACATCACTGGACGGGGCTGTCTTATTCTGAGAATATCACTGGACGGGGGCGACTTAGTCTGGGAATATCACTGGACGGGGCCGGCTTAGTCTGGGAAC
The DNA here is from genome assembly GCA_036785665.1 of Chirona hameri. Taxonomy (NCBI): domain Eukaryota; kingdom Metazoa; phylum Arthropoda; class Thecostraca; order Balanomorpha; family Balanidae; genus Chirona; species Chirona hameri. The sequence continues at coordinate 9,658 of JAXIVJ010001013.1, forward strand.
ATCACTGGACGGGGCTGTCTTATTCTGAGAATATCACTGGACGGGGGCGACTTAGTCTGGGAATATCACTGTACGGGGCCGGCTTAGTCTGGGAACATCACTGGACGGGGCCGGCTCAGTCTGGGAACATCACTGGACGGGGCCGACTTAGTCTGGGAACATCACTGGACGGGGCCGACTTAGTCTGGAAACATCCCTGGACGGGGCCGAGTTAGTCTTGGAACATCACTCCACTGGGCCGACTTAGTCTGGGAACATCACTGGACGGGGCCGGCTTGGGAATCGGGCTCGACTTGGGAAGCGGACCTTAAGTGAGCAGGTCGTCGACCCCTGGTGCAGACGATATGACCGTGCTGGACCTCCGGCTGGGAACGCAGCGTCGCACCTCTTCAGATGCTCAGAACACGAGTTTGTACGTGTTGACACGTGTTGCGACTATGTTAATATTTACCGAGTTAGTGTCTAAGCAAGCAAACCTGCACCGCAGCTGAACGGACATTACTTGTACAGTGTGACGCTAACAGTCGCCCTAACAGACAGAGCTGGTCATTCCAGCTGATCTTGTAACAGTCGCGTCAAGTATACCTCACGATGCAAGAATACAACATTCATGAAACGCCATGTCTACCGTGCAATATACGATGTCGGCTGACAGACATAAGCCAGTTGGAAGTCAAGCCTCGTGCCGGTGGAGTAATTTTGTGGTGGTCATAACCCACATCAGCCGAGACATGGTGCTCCTTTTGAACAGCCAGCGTCACGCCTTGCCAAAGCGGCGCTCCGGCGGCGGCGCAGACTCCCCAGCAGGGAGGCGCATCAGCCGTTTATGGATCACGGCACACGGCCACCCGGGGACCTCCCGCTGACTGCTATCGTCCCGCTGGCGTCAGCTGAGCCGTGTCAGTGGCAGCTGGCGAGGCTGGGCAGCCCGTTAGCGTGGCAGGTGTGGCTGATGGGCGGCTCTGTGACCAGGGTGGCTGTGCCTGACGGGCGGCTCTGTGACCGGGGTGGCTGTGGCTGATGGGCGGCTCTGTGACCAGGGTGGCTGTGCCTGACGGGCGGCTCTGTGACCGGGGTGGCTGTGGCTGATGGGCGGCTCTGTAGCCAGGGTGGCTGTGCCTGATGGGTGGCTCTGTGACCGGGGTGGCTGTGGCTGATGGGCGGTTCTGTGACCGGGGTGGCTGTGCCTGACGGGCGGCTCTGTGACCGGGGTGGCTGTGCCTGACGGGCGGCTCTGTGGCCGGGGTGGCAGTGGCTGATGGGCGGCTCTGTCCCCGGGGTGGCTGATGGGCGGCTCTGTGACCGGGGTGGCAGTGGCTGACGGGCGGCTCTGTGACCGGGGTGGTTGATGGGCGGCTCTGTAGCCGGGGTGGCTGTGCCTGACGGGCGGCTCTGTGACCGGGGTGGCTGTGGCTGATGGGCGGCTCTGTGACCAGGGTGGCTGATGGGCGGCTCTGTGGCCGGGGTGGCAGTGGCTGATGGGCGGCTCTGTGACCGGGGTGGCTGTGCCTGATGGGCGGCTCTGTGACCGGGGTGGCTGATGGGCGGCTCTGTGACCGGGGTGGCTGTGGCTAATGGGCGGCTCTGTGGCCGGGGTGGCTGTGGCTGACGGGCGGCTCTGTGACCGGGGTGGCTGTGGCTGATGGGCGGCTCTGTGACCGGGGTGGCTGTGGCTGATGGGCGGCTCTGTGGCTGACGGGCGGCTCTGTGACCGGGGTGGCTGACGGGAGGCTCTGTGACCGGGGTGGCTGTGCCTGATGGGCGGCTCTGTGACCGGGGTGGCTGTGGCTAATGGGCGGCTCTGTGGCCGGGGTGGCTGTGGCTGACGGGCGGCTGTGTGACCGGGGTGGCTGTGGCTGATGGGCGGCTCTGTGGCCGGGGTGGCTGTGGCTGACGGGCGGCTGTGTGACCGGGGTGGCTGTGGCTGATGGGCGGCTCTGTGGCCGGGGTGGCTGATGGGCGGCTCACAACAGACAGCTGTCCCAGTGTCAGTGACAGCCGCCCTCCACAGACTGCAGGGTCACGGTCATCACGCCAATATAGACTGCAGGCAGCGGTCATCACGTCAATATAGACTGCAGGGTCACGGTCATCACGTCAATATAGACTGCAGGCAGCGGTCATCACGCCAATATAGACTGCAGGGTAGCGGTCATCACGCCAATATAGACTGCAGGGCAGCGGTCATCACGCCAATATAGACTGCAGGGCAGCGGTCACCACGCCAATATAGACTGCAGGGTCACGGTCATCACGCCAATATAGACTGCAGGGTAGCGGTCATCACGCCAATATAGACTGCAGGGTCACGGTCATCACGCCAATATATACTGCAGGGTAGCGGTCATCACGCCAATATAGACTGCAGGGTCACGGTCATCACGCCAATATAGACTGCAGGGTAGCGGTCATCACGCCAATATAGACTGCAGGGTCACGGTCATCACGCCAATATAGACTGCAGGATAGCGGTCATCACGCCAATATAGACTGCAGGATAGCGGTCATCACGTCAATATAGACTGCAGGGCAGCGGTCATCACGCCAATATAGACTGCAGGGTAGCGGTCATCACGCCAATATAGACTGCAGGGTCACGGTCATCACGTCAATATAGACTGCAGGGTAGCGGTCATCACGCCAATATAGACTGCAGGGTAGCGGTCATCACGCCAATATAGACTGCAGGGTAGCGGTCATCACGCCAATATAGACTGCAGGGTAGCGGTCATCACGCCAATATAGACTGCAGGGTCACGGTCATCACGTCAATATAGACTGCAGGGTCACGGTCATCACGCCAATATAGACTGCAGGGTAGCGGTCATCACGCCAATATAGACTGCAGGGTCACGGTCACCACGTCAATATAGACTGCAGGGTAGCGGTCATCACGCCAATATAGACTGCAGGGTCACGGTCATCACGTCAATATAGACTGCAGGGTCACGGTCATCACGCCAATATAGACTGCAGGGTCACGGTCACCACGTCAATATAGACTGCAGGGTAGCGGTCATCACGCCAATATAGACTGCAGGGTCACGGTCATCACGCCAATATAGACTGCAGGGTCACGGTCATCACGCCAATATAGACTGCAGGGTAGCGGTCATCACGTCAATATAGACTGCAGGGTCACGGTCATCACGCCAATATAGACTGCAGGGTAGCGGTCATCACGCCAATATAGACTGCAGGGTCACGGTCATCACGCCAATATAGACTGCAGGGTCACGGTCATCACGCCAATATAGACTGCAGGGTAGCGGTCATCACGCCAATATAGACTGCAGGGTCACGGTCATCACGCCAATATAGACTGCAGGGTCACGGTCACCACGTCAATATAGACTGCAGGGTCACGGTCATCACGCCAATATAGACTGCAGGGTAGCGGTCATCACGCCAATATAGACTGCAGGGTAGCGGTCATCACGCCAATATAGACTGCAGGGTCACGGTCACCACGTCAATATAGACTGCAGGGTAGCGGTCATCACGCCAATATAGACTGTAGGGTCACGGTCATCACGTCAATATAGACTGCAGGGTCACGGTCATCACGCCAATATAGACTGCAGGGTAGCGGTCATCACGCCAATATAGACTGCAGGGTCACGGTCATCACGCCAATATAGACTGCAGGGTCACCGTCACCACGTCAATATAGACTGCAGGGTAGCGGTCATCACGTCAATATAGACTGCAGGGCAGCGGTCATCACGCCAATATAGACTGCAGGGTCACGGTCATCACGCCAATATAGACTGCAGGGTAGCGGTCATCACGCCAATATAGACTGCAGGGTCACGGTCATCACGTCAATATAGACTGCAGGGCAGCGGTCATCACGCCAATATAGACTGCAGGGTCACGGTCACCACGCCAATATAGACTGCAGGGTCACGGTCATCACGCCAATATAGACTGCAGGGTAGCGGCCATCACGCCACGGACAGCAGGGTCACGGTCACCACGTCAATATAGACTGCAGGGTCACGGTCACCACGCCAATATAGACTGCAGGGTCACGGTCATCACGCCAATATAGACTGCAGGGTAGCGGTCATCACGTCAATATAGACTGCAGGGTCACGGTCACCACGCCAATATAGACTGCAGGGTCACGGTCATCACGCCAATATAGACTGCAGGGTAGCGGTCATCACGCCAATATAGACTGCAGGGTCACGGTCACCACGCCAATATAGACTGCAGGGTCACGGTCATCACGCCAATATAGACTGCAGGGTAGCGGTCATCACGCCACGGACAGCAGGGTCGCGTCTGGTCATTTTGGCGGTGAACCTGAAGTAAGACTCTCGTCCTGCTCCGTCCAGAACGTCTGTTGTTGTTGACGTATTCCCGACCATTCGACTCACTGTTTTATTATGCATCTTGATGATCATGAATGCACAACTTTCACTGAAAATGGAGCCATAAAAATACCATAATCATGAAATATCATAAGGTTCACTTGAAATTTACCAAAAATATGGCATATGGAAATGCATCCAACCACGTATTCAAAGAGCAGGAATATTTCCAAGTGCTGCAGGCTTTCTGTTCCTTTTTATGTCTCATTGCCTCCATCTCCAGTTCTGTATCCCGCTCTCTGTCTCCTCCTGTTTATCATCTCCTCCGTTCCCCTACTGTACCATGGTAAGTACTTAGTCAATATCACGTCAGCTGAGCCCAGCCCTCCCACCCCTATCTCTCACGTCCGCTGAGCCCCTCCCTCCCAACCTATCTCTCACGTTCGCTGAGCCCAGCTCTCCCACCCTTATCTCTCACGTCAGCTGAGCCCCTCCCTCCCACCCCTATCTCTCACGTCCGCTGAGCCCAGCTCTCTGCGCGGCGGCGTGCGCGGCAGCCCTTTCCTATCTCTAGACTGCAGATTCCAAAACTACTTGCAAAACTCTCACAGATTCACTGGTGTTTATTAAATCGTAGTCCTGTGCAGGCTCTGGTGGGTCCGCTCCTCCGGCGGGGCGCACGGTGTATGAACTGCTGCGCGCGATGACCGGTGATACGGCGGCGGTTGAGTTATTAGGTACCTGATGATATGTGTTAGAGTTGGCGCCTAGAGTCAAGCTCCCCTGCTTTTGCGCCAGCTCTACCTTATGTATACCATATAAATATGTTATAAAACAATAAACATGTTGATGATGATGAGATGATCTCACGTCCGCTGTGCCCCGTTCGTTCTCTGCGAGGCGGCGTGCGCGGCAGCCCTCCCTATCTCACGTCTGCTGAGCCCCGTTCTCTGCGAGGCGGCGTGCGCGGCAGATGAACAGTTACGGCCTCGGAGGAGCTGCTACAGGAGCCGGAGCCGGCAGAGTCAAGGATGCGTGACGATCAACCAGCTGACCCGCCACCCGGACCGAACACTATGCATTGTGACAGTGCAGTACAGCCGCTGCTGTGACCGCAGTAACGGTAGTGCTGCACCCTAGCAGACAGAGAGAATAGTAACACAATTTGTTACACGATTTTGAAAACTTCCTCAGTTCCTAATGCAAATAACAAGATACAGTATTTAAATCATGAAAGCTTCCAAAGACCACTGGCCCAAGGGTTTCGATTAATTCAAGGAAGCTGTTCTCACATCATGAGTTGACAAACAAAATCATTATAGTTGTGTATGTCTTATGCAACAGCTTTTTCATATCTGCTACGGACAGCCGCGAGTTATCAACAATAGCATAACGACTCGCTAACTAGCCGCATACATCTGATGACTGATGTTGGATCAAATATGCCCGGGCCGGATCAGACTTCGCAACAGTCGGGGGTTCGCTTCACGCCTGACTGGGTCAGGCCGCCAGCCGCTCCTCACGAGCGACAGACCACCCGATGACAAAGAACAGCAGCTGCTCTCAGAGGGCACTGAGTCAACAGTTTGACGGTCACGAGGTCACCGGGCGCCGCCGCTATTCTGCTGCAGACGGGCAGATGTCTCAATCCGAGGGGGAGGGATCACTCCGAGGGAAAGGGGCACTCCGAGGGGAGGGGTCACTCCGAGGGGAGGGGTCACTCCGAGGGGAGGGGTCACTCCGAGGGGAGGGGTCACTCCGAGGGGGAGGGGTCACTCCGGGGGAGGGGTCACTCCCGTCCCTCCCAGGGCAGCGTCACTCCCCGCCAAAGGATCGCGGCGCCACTGCGGACCCATCAGTCGTCAGGGCTGAATGGCCGCTGTCCGGGAGGTGGCTGTCACAACTCCGAGGAGTGGAGTCTGCTGACCCAATCATAGGGTGATCGACCGTCTGCTGACCCGATCATAGTTGTCCTCACCGTGAGGGGAGAGGGGCTTTTTCTGGGCGCCAAATGACCTAGCCGTCGGAGCGCCCGCAAACCCAAATCATCATCATCATCGGAGATTGGCTTTCGCCAGCGCCGAGCTAATGATGCATTATACTTTAGATGTGGTGCCAGCAGAGTTTAATCCATAGCGAGGCTCGGAGGCACAGAAGCGAAAGGTTTTATTTCGCAATAGTTTACTAATGAATAAGCTCAGCACCACAGAGCAAAAACAAAAATGTCAAACATTGGGCCAATATACATGCTAAATATGTACTTCATTGCATAAGTATGTACTTTAATCAAATCTGTACTTCATTAGGTGGCTTAGGTTGGGTAACATTGGAACATCCTTGATAACCATTTTGTGCTGGTAATTATATTGGCGTGCCGCAGACAACATCTGATTTGACTTGAGTCAATCTCGGCACGGAGGCCGGCACGTTGGCGCCGGCCACCACCTGTGCCTCTGATTTCCTGTGCCTCTGATGTCACCCCTGGGTTTCAGCGGATCGCCGGCCACTATCCGTGCTGCCTCTCCAGATCCACACCGCCCCCGTATGAGCAGTCCGCCGGCCGCGCGGAATGTGCGGGTGGGTCTGCCGTTCAGGGGCATCACTGCCAGCGATCGCAGGACTCTCCCCTGCCGCCTGGCGTCCGGGCCCTCTGTGACCGCTCCCCTGCCGCCTGGCGGCCGGGCCCTCTGTGACTGCTCCCCTGCCGCCTGGCGGCCGGGCCCTCTGTGTCCGCTCCCCTGCTGCCCGGCGGCCGGGCCCTCTGTGACCGCTCCCCTGCTGCCCGGCGGCTGGACCCTGCCCCTCTGTGACCGCTCCCCTGCTGCCCGGCGGCCGGACCCTGCCCCTCTGTGACCGCTCCCCTGCTGCCCGGCGGCCGGACCCTGCCCCTCTGTGACCGCTCCCCTGCTGCCCGGCGGCCGGACCCTGCCCCTCTGTGACCGCTCCCCTGCTGCACGGCGGCCGGGCCCTCTGTGACCGCTCCCCTGCTGCCCGGCGGCCGGGCCCTCTGTGACCGCTCCCCTGCTGCCCGGCGGCCGGGCCCTCTGTGACTGCTCCCCTGCTGCCCGGCGGCCGGGCCCTCTGTGACCGCTCCCCTGCTGCCCGGCGGCCGGGCCCTCTGTGACCGCTCCCCTGCTGCCCGGCGGCCGGGCCCTCTGTGACCGCTCCCCTGCTGCCCGGCGGCCGGGCCCTCTGTGACCTCTCCCCTGCTACCCGGCGGCCGGGCCCTCTGTGACCGCTCCCCTGCTGCCCGGCGGCCGGGCCCTCTGTGACCTCTCCCCTGCTGCCCGGCGGCCGGGCCCTCTGTGACCGCTCCCCTGCTGCCCGGCGGCCGGGCCCTCTGTGACCTCTCCGCTGCTACCCGGCGGCCGGGCCCTCTGTGACCGCTCCCCTGCTGCCCGGCGGCCGGGCCCTCTGTGACCTCTCCCCTGCTGCCCGGCGGCCGGGCCCTCTGTGACCGCTCCCCTGCTGCCCGGCGGCCGGGCCCTCGAGGTGGCGTGCGATCACGCTGCGACGTCCCGAGTCGTTCCGGTGCACGTGAGCGCCCGGTATCACTGAATTACCCCTCCCTAATGACACGGCGGCGGCAGCTGTAGATAGGGCTGACAGGCAAGCCCGGAGCTGTCCACCAGGCTGGCTACCGTTCTCAGAGAGACCGCAGTACCGCCCGGCTCTGGGTTTCCGTTCCGTGTGATCTTTGCCGACACGTCCGGCACGGTCAACATCACAGCACGTCGGGCAGTGGGTGTGACGCCGGGGTGAGCCGATCATTACTGATACCCTGATATGTATTAGACTGCATTAGGCTGCAGGTAGTCCGTGATGTGCAGCTTGGAGTGATTTACCGACGCCGGGCAATGCATCCCGCCAAACGGCACAGTGCCGGAACGGTCAATGTGCCGTCCTCGGTCCTCAGCCGGTCCTCAGCCGCATGGCACCAACACAACTGTATCACCAGGGGTCAACATTTGCCTCCGCGACGAGCCAAACACAACAACACTTCCCTCCAACAGTTCAGCGACACTCTAAATCAGGTCAGTGACACCAGCGACTGCCACGGCTCATTGCCAGGATCACTGACATGAGATGCCTGCATCATAGTCTTTTGTCGGCGGTAATTTGCATTTTAGCTGACGGAAGCGAGTCTTCAGGAAATATTATGCGATATGCAATAATTTCACGTGAATTCGGTGCCTCTACCCTGGAAGTAGCCACTGCACTGCACGGCGACCCTCCTCTGGAGTCCGAGGCGGCAGTAAAACGGTCACAGTTAAGGCCGGCCGGGGTGACGGACGCGAAACGGGCTTAAAATAGACAAGTTACGCTTCCTTCTCGGAAAAGTGGACACTAAATCACGAGTGAGCAGGCATGCTAAAACTGGACCTGTCACTGAGCCCGTGTCGCCACGATGCCATCTCTTCCTGCATTGCGAATAAAAATGGCATGTTTCTTCACTACCTAAATCTCCCAGTTCTGCGGTGGCAGAGCCACTGGATGGAGGCTCGAAGCTCCAGTTACCGGCCCGGTCACCACGCTTTCAATACGCCGAACGCACGTGTCTGATCATGTATCACAATGTACGTAACGTATCGCATGTATGTATCAGCGGCGTGGTAAGTCCGGGGAACAGAACAGAACAGAGCTGTGCGGACCACACCGGCGCCGACCTGTCGGGCCTCGCAAACCCGATTGTCGGACACGAACACGGCGTGCTACAGTTACCAAGGCGCCTCCAGTGGCGCCGCGGCAGACTCTTTAAGCCCCTCCTGGCGAGGTCGGCAGCGGTGACCAGCCCAGGACGGGTTCAGGGACAGCGGGCGCCGCCAGAGACGGTGAACCGAACGCTTTGTTGGTGGCCCGCCGCAATCTGCTCGTGCTGAATTGCAGGAAAGTCACCCGAGGCACCTTTTGTGGTCAGTAATGACCTGTGTGATGGTATCCTGGGGTCGGGACAAGACGTCATCGGTTCTATTTCCATCACAGTGACTGCAATTACCCCTGTCGTGAAGCAGTTTTTGTCCAGAATCCAGCTCACCTGATCAACTTCCTCCAATCTCACTAATGACCCGGGCCTTCACAATGTCGACATGATAGGGCGCTACCAGCCACCAGCGTCCTCTTCCTATGGCTCAGTAGGCAGGCATGGTGTCACAAGATTCACTGTGGAGTGTTGGTACACACAAACACACATACACACGCAGGTGTTCCCTCCGGAGGATGTTGCAAGCTCTGGGGTCGGCGACTGGAGAAGCCAGGGCGTCACTCAGACTTAGTGTAATATTGCAGTCAGGTCTAACTCTGTTGCCCGGTGTGTGACACCGATAGCGTGCAGCGGAGGAGTCGGAGGAGGCGGCCAAGGCGGAGGCGCGGCTGTGCGGGGGCTGATAGCCAGCTACTGTTCCCCAAGCAGCTTTCCTACCAAGGTATCCGTGGGAAGGGTTAGCCACGGTCTGTACTTTTAAGGTAAAAACAACGCTGGAATGAGATGCAAGCATGAAAACGCGATGGCCGAAAGCATGCGCACACATACTTTGGAGCATAAACAAGGGATGATGACTCCCAATCATGTTAGGCTGGTGGGTGTGCAAGTCAGGTTAGGGTGAATCATGTTCAGGAACGTTAGTTAGGTTGATCCCTATCAAATTATTGCGTTTAACCATGCCATTTTGGGTAAAAGTAAGTTATTCTGGTGACTTTTCAAAATCAATCAAAAGGCGAGGTTGTTAATCTTTAGCCGGTGTTCCTGCTACGAGTGTGTCACGACCGTCTGCAGTTCCACCCAAACCAGTGTTGATTTACAAGCATCTCACATTGTCAGTCGGTCATGCCATCACCTGCCTGCGGCAGTGCGGTGGACATGGCCCCACTGACCGCCCTGCCGCGGGCGCCGTCCCCGCCTCTGGGGCCCGCTGCCCACTCTGCCCCGCCTCTGGGGCCCGCTGCCCACCCTGCCCCGCCTCTGGGACCTGCTGCCCGCCCTGCCCCGCCTCTGGGGCCCGCTGCCCACTCTGCCCCGCCTCTGGGGCCCGCTGCCCACTCTGCCCCGCCTCTGGGGCCCGCTGCCCGCCCTGCCCCGCCTCTGGGGCCCGCTGCCCACCCTGCCCCGCCTCTGGGACCTGCTGCCCGCCCTGCCCCGCCTCTGGGGCCCGCTGCTCACTCTGCCCCGCCTCTGGGGCCCGCTGCCCACTCTGCCCCGCCTCTGGGGCCCGCTGCCCGCCCTGCCCCGCCTCTGGGGTCCGCTGCCCGCCATGCCCCGCCTCTGGGGCCCGTTGCCCACCCTGCCCCGTCTCTGGGGCCCGCTGCCCACTCTGCCGCGGGCGCCGTCCCCGTCCTGCAGACACAGACTCTCTGTCCGCCCCTGTTACCGTGTAATTTACACCGGAGCAGCGGAGTCAGGGAGGTGGGCTGGGTTTCCCGGCGCGCAAAAAGGCGTCATTACTGCGGCAAATGGGTGTCGCCGCCGCGGCTCGGCGGCCGCAGGAGCGCCTGGTCACGGTCGCCGCTGACTCCAGCCGCCAGACACGAGGTGGGGAGCTGCGCCGGGCTGGGCTGGGTCGAGCTGAGGAGCTGAGCTGGGGACTGGGACGGGCCGGGATCTAACACGACCTTGGGATGAACAGAACGGCGGTGAATTCGGTACAATACTCGGTTATGGATTTGGACAGATATTATTTTAGGTGTTTCATAGATCGTGCACACCTGGGGAATGATGGTCAAAATTAGCAGCAGCGATTCTCGACACCAACTGGTGTGAATAGTACTGTTGCGTGAGACGTAACCCTTTAAAAGCCAGTGGCCGTGAGATAAAACTGATGATACCTTGAAACTGATTTCCTCGCATATCATACATCCGCCCAGCGGATTCGCCAGACCTGGCAGAGCAGTCCTACTTCATTGCTGACGCCTACACATCCTGAGGCGCGGACGTCTCGGCGCGGGCAGGACGAGGACGACATCACAGACGGGTGATGTCATCTTGAACGATAGCGCTGATGTCCCTATGCATGATAACGCAGTGAATGTCACTCGGCGCTTTGAAGCGGGATCATAAAGCCAATGCCAGAGAGGCCCACCAGTTTACAATCTCAGAATATCGTGGTCAAGGTAACTCGGATAGGCTAAACATTCATTTGTCCCACTTTAGGACCGTGCACGATTTGGTGGCATGCATTCACGTATTCTAAACGCGAATATGTGATTCCAAATATGACAAGTTCTGGGCTGTCAGTTTGGAAGTACGCAGACAAATATAAAGGTCATCAAAACACACGATGTTTTAAGATGCACGCTTTTCATTCCCGCAAACCCATTGAACAGTAAGGGATGTGCAGGAGCATCATCAATAAATTCAAGCCTAAATATTTCAATGTGTAGATATATTTCGCACAAAATGACATATATTGATCAATGGTATGTTTCACAACTATAACGACAGGAAAGAAGGCAAATGATTGTTCTATCTGATCCACACGCCAGCTCGGTGACGATCGAGCAGTAGTTCGATGGACCTGTCAGGTTCCGTTCGAAGGCTCCGGCTCGTCCATCACCAGCTGTGCCTCCGGTCATCCTCCAGCTGCCCATCGGAGGGCAGGCTGTGTCATCAACCCCTCTGACGGAGGGCGCCAGGATCCCAGCAGCGGCAGGCAGACAGGCAGACAGGCACACACTGACACACACACATACATACACGCGCGCGCGCCAGTGACCGGCTGCAGGCAGTGTCCCTCCGGCCCCTCAGACTCCGACTATGCCACCCCGAATTACTGTGGGAGCAGCCGAGGTCACTCTCCCAGCCTGCCATACCCGCCTGTCTGCCGTGAGAGAAGCCCCGCCTGGAGCCAGGTCTGTCGCCGGAAGTCGGGATGTCTCCGGTGGAAGCCACATACGACAGCCCCGCCCGGCTCCCATAGAGAAGTCTGTGACAGCCACAGACGCCACATACACAGACGACAATGACGCGGCTCCGATGGACCCGACTGTAGAGGAGTTTCCCACGCCCGGCCACCGACACTGATGTCCCCCGTCACACTGATGTCCCCTGTCACCCATGTTCCCTGTCACACCGCCCACCGCGATCAATCGGACGGGGTGATGCGACATCACACGGTCCCGGGACACACCGCACGAGTGACCCTGTAAGACCTGAGTGCAGCACGAGTGACCAGCTGAACTGTTTTCGCCGGCAACATGCTGACTGTTGTTGTATCGTAAATACGGCATGCAAACTATGCTGTAATGATGGCAGGCTTGGCTGAGAGTATCGTAAGAAAGTGCATTGCTAACCATGCCGCTACCACCAACCGGAGAGACTGCAATGTTAGCCACGGCGCTAGCACCGACATTAGAGACTGCAATGCTGGACATGACACGAGTACCGGCATGGGCGACTCCAGCATTGAGCTATGACAGTAACACCAGCGCTGCAGTACTGGTGAAGACAGTAACACCAGCGCTGCAGTACTGGTGAAGACAGTAACACCAGCGCTGCAGTACTGGTCAAGACAGTGACACCAGCGCTGCAGTACTGGTCATGACAGTAACACCAGCGCTGCAGTACTGGTGAATACAGTAACACCAGCGCTGCAGTACTGGTGAAGACAGTAACACCAGCGCTGCAGTACTGGTGAAGACAGTAACACCAGCGCTGCAGTACTGGTGAAGACAGTAACACCAGCGCTGCAGTACTGGTGAAGACAGTAACACCAGCGCTGCAGTACTGGTGAAGACAGTAACACCAGCGCTGCAGTACTGGTGAAGACAGTAACACCAGCGCTGCAGTACTGGTGAAGACAGTAACACCAGCGCTGCAGTACTGGTCAAGACAGTAACACCAGCGCTGCAGTACTGGTGAATACAGTAACACCAGCGCTGCAGTACTGGTGAAGACAGTAACACCAGCGCTGCAGTACTGGTGAAGACAGTAACACCAGCGCTGCAGTACTGGTGAAGACAGTAACACCAGCGCTGCAGTACTGGTGAAGGCAGTAACACCAGCGCTGCAGTACTGGTGAAGACAGTAACACCAGCGCTGCAGTACTGGTGAAGACAGTAACACCAGCGCTGCAGTACTGGTGAAGACAGTAACACCAGCGCTGCAGTACTGGTGAAGACAGTAACACCAGCGCTGCAGTACTGGTGAAGACAGTAACACCAGCGCTGCAGTACTGGGCAAGACAGTAACACCAGCGCTGCAGTACTGGTGAAGACAGTAACACCAGCGCTGCAGTACTGGTGAAGACAGTAACACCAGCGCTGCAGTACTGGGCAAGACAGTAACACCAGCGCTGCAGTACCGGTGAAGACAGTAACACCAGCGCTGGAGTACTGGTGAAGACAGTAACACCAGCGCTGCAGTACTGGTGAAGACAGTAACACCAGCGCTGCAGTACTGGGCAAGACGGTAACACCAGCGCTGCAGTACTGGTGAAGACAGTAACACCAGCGCTGCAGTACTGGTGAAGACAGTAACACCAGCGCTGCAGTACTGGTGAAGACAGTAACACCAGCGCTGCAGTACTGGGGAAGACAGTAACACCAGCGCTGCAGTACTGGGCAAGACAGTAACACCAGCGCTGCAGTACTGGTGAAGACAGTAACACCAGCGCTGCAGTACTGGTGAAGACAGTAACACCAGCGCTGCAGTACTGGTGAAGACAGTAACACCAGCGCTGCAGTACTGGTGAAGACAGTAACACCAGCGCTGCAGTACTGGTGAAGACAGTAACACCAGCGCTGCAGTACTGGTCAAAACAGTAACACCAGCGCTGCAGTACTGGTGAAGACAGTAACACCAGCGCTGCAGTACTGGTGAAGACAGTAACACCAGCGCTGCAGTACTGGTGAAGACAGTAACACCAGCGCTGCAGTACTGGGCAAGACAGTAACACCAGCGCTGGAGTACTGGTGAAGACAGTAACACCAGCGCTGCAGTACTGGTGAAGACAGTAACACCAGCTCTGCAGTACTGGTGAAGACAGTAACACCAGCGCTGCAGTACTGGTGAAGACAGTAACACCAGCGCTGCAGTACTGGTGAAGACAGTAACACCAGCGCTGCAGTACTGGTGAAGACAGTAACACCAGCGCTGCAGTACTGGTGAAGACAGTAACACCAGCGCTGCAGTACTGGTGAAGACAGTAACACCAGCGCTGGAGTACTGGTGAAGACAGTAACACCAGCGTTGCAGTACTGGTGAAGACAGTAACACCAGCTCTGCAGTACTGGTGAAGACAGTAACAACAGCGCTGCAGTACTGGTGAAGACAGTAACACCAGCGCTGCAGTACTGGTGAAGACAGTAACACCAGCGCTGCAGTACTGGTGAAGACAGTAACACCAGCGCTGCAGTACTGGTGAAGACAGTAACACCAGCGCTGGAGTACTGGTGAAGACAATAACACCAGCGCTGGAGACTGCGATACTGGCCACGTTACTAACACCAACGCTGGAGACTGCATTGCTGGCTACGTTACTAACACCAACGCTGGAGACTGCATTGCTGGCCACGGTAGTACTACCAATATGGGAGACTGTCCGGCAACGCTGGGGACTGCATTGCTGGCCACGTTACTAACACTAACGCTAGAGACTTCAAACCTGGCCATGGCAATAACACCAACGATGGAGACTGCAATCCTGACTATATGACTAACACCACTGCTAGAGACTGCGATACTGGCCACGTTACTAACACCAACGCTGGAGACTGCAAACCTGGCCATGGCAATAACACCAACGATGAAGACTGCAATCCTGGCCATGGCAATAGCACCAACACTAGATACTGCAATTCTGGCTATAGTACTAACACCAACGCTGGAGACTGCAATACTGGACATGGAAGTAACATTAACGATGGAGACTGCAATCCTGGATATAGTACTAACTCCAAGAAGAATAACTGCATTGCCGGCGAAGGCAGAGTAACACTAACACTGAAGACTACAATTCTGGCCGTGACACTATGACCAGTGACTGCAGTGTAGTTCCACGTTCGGCCGCCAACACCAGGTGGCCCGGCCCGGCGGCGCGGCGGCGTAGCTATTATTGCGGTATTTCATCCCGTCCATTATTGGACCGGACCGAGCCGGGGGTGGCGACCATGACCAGACAAACCGAGCTGCTCCCGCGCCCCGTCCATCTCCCCACATAATTACAGTGTTCAGCATAATGAGACTCCGCTATGCCTATAAATAACGCTGATGCCAGCCATAAGTTGCACGTGCTGCAGCGTAGCCCTCTGCCGCGCAGGACCTCACCGCTCATCCCAGGTGGCATTGCCCAACAGCGTCTCATGGCATCCAGGCCGGAGGATGCCAGCCATAAGTTGCACGTGATGCAGCGTAGCCCTCTGCCGCGCAGGACCTCACCGCTCATCCCAGGTGGCATTGCCCAACAGCGTCTCATGGCATCCAGGCCGGCCCGTCAAGGCAATCGGGGCGGCTTCATTGTTCCAGCAGCAGTATCCGAGCGATGGCAATTGCCTGGCGAGCCTGAGCGACAGCGGCAGCATCCGAGCGTTGGCCATTGACTGGCGCGTGTGAGTGACATTTCCGATAGGAGCGGTTACAGCTGGCTCTCACCAGCAATCTACAAATCAGTCGAGCTAACAACGACACTGAGACGCCGGTTCTCAGACAGACTGATCAAAATTCACTGCACATCCTGGCCGAGCCATCAGGCTAATTTGATAACGCTATGACGCATATCAGCCACGGCTGGCCTGCATATGACATTAATGGCCATATATATATATATGCCAGCCGAATATTTATTCGTGTCACTGACAGCCATTCAGGTCAGAAATAAAAGGGTACCGCGAGCGGCTCCGCTATCACTTTCGCTTATTGATCTGCGGTTCTCAGAATGGTTGCAGCGAAATTACGAGCATCTTTTGCCAGCTAAGCCTTCTTCAGAAACATCGTCTGGCAGACAGTAAACTGGCAAGGCATGTTTACGTCGTGAGCAATGAATTGCATGAGTTGTAAGTGCTCCCAAGTGCTCTTTGTATGATCGTCCTGTACTTATAACACTCATTGAATGGCCTGCTCGGCAATAAAAGGAAGAGTACGCATAAATTCACTACCCCTGCAAGCCAACAAAGCGGATTTTCTGCTCTGTCCTCTTATCATGCAGGACGCGAAATCGACGAACGATATGCATCGTTCTCGGGCAACCGACAGGGTTTCGTCTGGTCCTACGAAATCTACTCATTCATATGCCAATGGCTGGGACTGGTTGGGAGCGAGGGGCAGCCCGCTCACCAGAGCTCCTGCACCGCCACTGAGTCAGATGAGCCGCGCTGAGCTGGCTCCACTGAGCTGGCTCCACTGAGCTGGCTCCACTGAGCTGGCTCCACTGAGCTGGCGCCACTGAGCTGGCTCTATCAGATGCGTTTATCTGGCCGATACAAATATTTACACATAATTGGTGGTGGCTTCATGCAGATCAGTGGCACTGATCAATTTATCCACTCTCTCCCTTTTGCCAGTTTTATCTGTTCCGTTCCGTCTTCTTCTGGTCATACATTATCGTCTCTCTCATCCACAATCTACCTATCTCCCTCCCGCTCTATCTTCTATAATTTACTGACTCTCTGCCTCCTTTTCTTCAAAGCCTTATCACTCCCACGCTCTCTCCGGCTGCAGCCGTATTGGTCGGCTCTCCCCGGCTGCAGCCGTTCTTGCCGGCTCTCCCCGGCTGCAGCCGTTCTAGCCGGCTCTCCCCGGCTGCAGCCGTATTGGCCGGCTCTCCCCGGCTGCAGACGTTCTCGCCGGCTCTCCCCGGCTGCAGCCGTTCTCACCAGCTCTCCCCGGCTGCAGCCGTTCTAGCCGGCTCTCCCCGGCTGCAGCCGTGACCTATAACTGGGGCGCGGTGAAGCGATGCGTGCAGCTCTCCTACACACCGTGAGCCACTCCTTTGAGTCTGGCGACACCTGGCCGCCCGTCGGAGACCTGTTCTCTCATCTGGGAGGCCTGACACCGGCCAGCAGTACGCCTGACGCCGGCCAGCAGCAGGCCTGACGCCGGCCAGCAGAAGGCTTGACGCCGGCCAGCAGCAGGCCTGGCGCCGGCCAGCAGCAGGCTTGACGCCGGCCAGCAGCAGGCCTGACGCCGGCCAGCAGAAGGCTTGACGCCGGCCAGCAGCAGGCCTGGCGCCGGCCAGCAGAAGGCTTGACGCCGGCCAGCAGCAGGCTTGACGCCGGCCAGCAGCAGGCTTGACGCCGGCCAACAGCAGGCCTGACGCCGGCCAGCAGCAGGCCTGACGCCGGCCAGCAGCACCACTACACAGTGCACACCACACCAGACACCGCTACCACAACAGCAGGCCGGCCGACGCCGTCACAATGACCTCAGGTGACCTGCAGGTCCGGAGTGGCTCCCTCGGACAACCCGAGACGATGCCGCCGGTTGTGTGAGTTGAGTTGGAGTACTCGCACAACACGGCTATAATGAAAAACGTATCATTAGAACGGCGTGATTGTGATGTCAGCTGACCCATTGTTAACCGGCAGTGCGGATCGGAGTTAACCGGAGTTAACCGGAGTTAACCGGAGTTAACCGGAGGAAATTGGCAGTGATTATAAGACGCTATTCAAAACAGTTCTTAGGACTGAAAATAAGTTGGACAGAACAAGGCATAATTATAGAGAAATAAAATAATATATAAATGTGACGGCAGATAAAACGGGAGGCATTGTATATTTTGTTGTTATTGATGACAACGTAGCACTTCAGGAAACAGCATTGCCTGAAAATACAAAAATAGTGTCACATTTGCGATTTAAAGTTATCAATAAAATGTATACAAATTGCATATGCACCTATTAGGAATTGGCATCTACGAGTCTCCAAAAGTTCGTCGGGGAAGAAAGCACATTAACGTCTCATAAGACCACAGTTATTGATGATATATTACTTATTGTCACGGTCAATGCTGGTTTTAATTCTGCAGGCACTGGTTGTTCTCAATTCAACCAATATCTTTTGAGCGTCTCGATGTCTCAACTTATATCAACAGACATCCTCACAAGTCTCTGCTGGCCACCCAAACCACCCTGGGGCACCGCCATGGTAAACGTTCACTGCCACCCTGGGCCACCACCATGGTAAACGTTCACCGCGACCCTGGGTCACCGCCATGGTAAACGTTCACCGCCACCCTGGGTCACCGCCATGGTAAACGCTCACCGCCACCCCGGGCCACCGCCATGGTAAACGTTCACCGCCACCCTGGACCACCGCCATGGTAAACGCTCACCGCCACCCTGGGCCACCGCCATGGTAAACGTTCAACGTCACCCGGCCACCGCCATGGTAAACGTTCACTAATTGAGCACGCCCTAATGAGCCATGCCGACCGCCCCCCGCCGGCGCCCGGCGGGACCCTCAGCAGGGCGCCTCACGAGGTACCCTCGGCCGGATGGTGCCCGGCAAGGGCGCTGACAGCCACATCTGACCGCCGCTCGGCTGCGGTCGTTTCGGGGTGCGTTATTGTTGGAGCGGTGGCTCTCTCAGACCGCTAACTGGCCACAGAGCATCGCCGTGATGACTACTATACTGACGAAAATTAACCGCAGACGTGATGCCAGGCGGAGTTGTGGGACAGCCACTTTGTCCAGCTTTGTTCGGGGCGCTGTTCGAGCGACCCCTGAACGAGCAGGCTCAAACAGGTTCCTATTTCACGACTGTGCCAGCCTCCTTTCAGCCGGTCGCAAACTGTAACAAATAGTCCACTTGGCCGTGACGACTCGGCCCGCCTTCCCGGCGAACAATGGGCAACGGTGCCGACCGATCCAAGTCGCAAACAAGCTACGTCGTAACCTCCACTCCCGGGACTCGGCGAGACCTCCCACCCCTCCCCATCCCTCCGGCCGGGACGCGCTGATCCCATGTCACGACCTGTGACTGCGGCGGAATTAGACTGCGGCTACTGCGGACCTCACCGGCTGAGGCCGGGGACAATGAGCACCTCCCGGCGACCTGACCCGCCGTCCCCGGTCTGGGCCCAGCAATCGGACACCATGTTACGCCACAGGCCAGTCGAGCGCAAGAAAGCCATCAGGGTTTTTGCGAGGTTGGACAAAAACGGCGGCCGATTCGCGAGCCGGCGTAAATAAAACCAATCAGATCGGTCCGAGAGCAGGGAAGGCGATTGTGATTGATGGATATGATGTTGACAGGGGAAAGCGAGCGGTATAAAGTTAATGAGGGACAGTAAGGCGGCTCGTCTTCGGAAAAGTGGGAAGGACTGCAGTCAGCAAGTGGCTAACGGACAAAGTAAGAGTCGTCCATAAATGTAGGGAACACCGCGAAAATGTGAACATCGTGAGGAAAAAATGCATTTTGAAGGATTTTTTTAATAATTAATTACGCATATCACCCCGAAGGTATTTTCCAATCGTGCAAAAGTGTATTCCTTTAATAAAGACTATTGACATCTAAATCAATCACTCGCAGATCATTTCGGTAATCGCGTGCACGATCTATTATCAGTATCGCGTATTACCGCAATATAGTGATAGCAAATCACAAAGCTGGATTTTGCACCAGCAATGTGAAGACTACAACCGTGACGCAGTTTCCTTGTCTGCTGACGCTCAAATGGCACATGCGTTAAACTTCCGTCACCTTGGCGGAGTGCTGTCGCTCTCTGGGGTTTGTCTTTTCACGCTCTGTGTGTGGTGTGGTGTGGTGTGGTGTGGTGTGGTGTGGTGTGGTGTGGTGTGGTGTGGTGTGGTGTGATGTAGTGTGTGTGATGTAGTGTGTGTGTGTGTGTGTGTGTGTGTGTGTGTGTGTGTGTGTGTGTGTGTGTGTGTGTGTGTGTGTGTGTGTGTGTGTGTGTGTGTGTGTGTGTGTGTGTGTGTGTGTGTGTGTGTGTGTGTGTGTGTGTGTGTGTGTGTGTGTGTGTGTGTGTGTGTGTGTGTGTGTGTGTGTGTGTGTGTGTGTGTGTGTGTGTGTGTGTGTGTGTGTGTGTGTGTGTGTGTGTGTGTGTGTGTGTGTGTGTGTGTGTGTGTGTGTGTGTGT